>WNWU01000025.1:17850894-17932593 GCA_012654045.1 Ptyas mucosa | reverse complement strand
TTCCATTCCATTCCATTCCATTCCATTCCATTCCATTCCATTCCATTGTGCGCATCCGTGATCCCAGTCATGGTGGGGGTGGGGGTGAGAGACTCCTTCCAAGCCCAGCTGAGGCCAGATGGGGCTCGGAGGGTAGAGAGCAGAAGGGCAGTCTAGAACCAAGTACATTGGTGACTGCTAAAGGTTTCAAGGCAAACACTCCACGTGGCTTGTTTTTTAAAGGCACAATTGTTCAGAGGACTCCCAGAGAGCAGCAATTTTAGTCTCTGGGGGCAGCCCTGAAAACACGAGAGGCCGAGCTCTTTCCCACAACAGTAAGCAGTAAGGAGTAAGCAGAAGCAGCCTCACCATTGCTGGCATTAGACTCCAAGGCTAGAGGGAGGCTTCCTACAGCACACACTGACCTTTGCTTCCCAATTCAGATCTGAAGTTTCAAGCTGGCCTAAGGAAATGGAGCCAGTTTGGAGGGAGAAACAGAGGTGTCTGTGAGGACCAAGCAAAAGACCATCCCAACTAGAGAAAGGAGAGGTGTCTTGAAGTGGCCTCTGAAGACTGGAGTCTGACCTCTTTCTGCAAGGCCTTGCTCACATCTGGTGAGAATCCCTGACCTTTTGGCCAGTTTATTTCTCCACGCTACCAAAGACTCACCTCTGCACAGAATCCACACTTGGCGAGCCAATGGCAGGAAAGTCATCTTGGCTTAAGACAGCCTTGGGAGCCACTTCCTTAGGAACTTGGGAAAAACAGAGAACACAATCTAATCAAAAGGCCACCGAGAACTCCAGCAAGAGATGGCAAGGCTCCAACATGAAGAAGCCCAGTGTCTGAGACAAAGCCCAGCACGGTTTTTGGGGACAGAGCGAGGGCTCACCTGGTTCTTCGGATGAAGGCTTCACCCCTCGCTTAGAGAGTGTTGGCTCAGGATCTTTGGCATCTTCCTTCTTGGCACGGCAGCTGTCCCCTTTGTCCTCCACCCGGTTTTTCTCTTCTTGCCTTTTGGCAGCTACTGAGGCCCGAACAGCTGCAGCAACATCTCGGTCTTCTTCTTCTCTGCAGAATTTTTCAAATCAACAAAACCAAGAGAGGTCACAGAGAGGTCTTTCCCATACTTCCCACAAGGGGAACAAGTAATGCTAAGATATTGTGGGCAAGATGCAGGAAAGGCAACCTGTTATGGGGAAGGGGATGGATAACACCAGGAAGAAATTATGAACCCAGCCATCTCCCCACCTTTGAATCCCAGCTGGGAGACCCAACAACCAGATCCAGTTGCTGCCCCCTCGAACACAGCAAAAGGAAAATGCCCTTTCTCTCAATTTGTCATCACCTCTGGAACATGGATCAGCAGGCACACCCCACAATTAACACTTTGACCAGAGTGAAATTAGCCTCCATAACATCCTCTGGCTAGAAGCTGTTTTATAATATCTAGCACTGGGGACCCACCAACCACCCAAATATGGAAAGCTGCTGTGGCCACATGCACCTGAAATACAGTCTCAAGCCCAGCTCAAACTCCAAGGACCTGGGGATTGGGGGAGAGGGGGTTGGGGGGGGGAGAAAAAGGAGCTGTGATGACCCTGAAGCTGACTCTGCTGGCAATTGTCCAGAATGACTCAATCCGGCTGCCAGATGACCAGGAGCCTGATTCCAGGCGACAACAGTCCCGTGGCGTAGCATGCTACTCTCCGCACTGAGTGCAGCAAAGGCACTTAGTAGTCTCACCTGACATGGTTAGTCCTGGCCTTAATTAACTCCTGGCCCAGCAACAGTTGCCCAGCTACAGCCTGCTGAAAACAACCATCTAATTTAGATTGTGTGCCTGCACCTGTCACTGTCATCCTGGACCAGCTGCCAACTACCCATCAATGTCTGGACTCTTGGTCTGTGACTCAACATTGCTGCCTGCTGCCTGGATCTCTTTGCAGATAAGCTTTGGATTGTGTTTGGCATTTTGCTAATGTGGACCTATGCTCTCTACCTTCTGCTGCTGCTGCTAGCACTTTGCATCAAAGAGAAGGAAATCTCTGTAGTAGAAGAACCAGATGAGCTAAATGTGTCATCAGTTTAGTCATTCTGTTGCCACAAGAAACCCAAGTCCAGCCCCTCCCCCCAAATTCCATCAACTTTTATCTAGCACCAATTTAGCCTTGACCATTAGTTAACTAAATTCTTGTGTATCAAAAGCAATAATAAAATCATCTGTGCTTTGAACTCATTGGATACTTTTAGTTATTTGTGCCTGACAATTTTTGAAACCTGCTCTCAAGAGTCTGCATATCTGATGCAGGGAAGATGAAGGGTAACTCTTGAGGAAATAAGCAGTGGGTACCCAAGGTTCTGTCTTAAGCCCAGGACTCTTCAATATCTTCATAAATGATTTAGATGAGGGAATAGAGGGGAACTCATCAAATCTGCAGATGACTAAACTAGAAGCAATAGCCAACACTCCGGAAGATAGGCTCAAAATCCAGAAGGATCTTGACAGATTTGAACACTGGGCCCTATCTAGCAAAATGAAATTCAATGGTGAGAAAGTTAAGGTTTTACACTTAGGCAGGAAAACCCAAATGTACAAGTACAGAAATCTGACTCAAAAACAGTAATTGTGAGAGGGATCCTGGTCCTAGCAGACAATCATTTAAATATGAGTCAGCTGTGTGTAGCAATAGCCAAAAAAACCCAGTACAATGCTAGGCTGCATTAACAGAGGGATAAAGTCAAGATCATAGTATTAGTACTACTTTATCAAACCTTAATAAGACCACATCTGGAATACTGTGTCCAGTTTTGGTCACCTCATTATCAAAAAGATATTGAGACTTTGGAAAGAATGTATTTGCATTGATGTATTGTATTTGTTGGACTCAAACATTCAGAAGTGGCTAGGCACGCCCTTCATTTTGCCCTGAATACCAGTCATGATTAAGCACAGCCAGAAACTGAAGGGGAAGCTATCATTTAAAGTAGGTTTTCCATTAAAGCAAGCATTGCTGTAGGTTAATTTATAGAGCACAAGGCAAAAACAAAAAACGATAAAATGGATTATGCCATGAGAAGTGAGAAATATTTACTGCCAGCTTCCTCTATGTTGGCCTCTCTGCGCAGCTCCTGGCCTGGCTCTGCCAGCTGAAGCCCAGCGGCTCCTTCCCAGTTTGTCCACCTGAATGGAAACCCCCAAACAACCACCGTTGCTCTTACCTCTTGTATCGCCAGCTGCCTCTCCTGTTCTGCTGCCCACCTCGGGCTCCTGACCTGCTTCCTCTCACCTGCCTGTTATACCGATCAACTTCGTCATAGTCTTCACCACTCACAACACCTGGAACAAAAACACAACACTAAAACAATCTCAAAAAAGAAAGCTGAATGCCTGGCTTGCCCTATATATTAAGTATAAGTTAACATATTTATCCTAGTCGGAGGGGAGCACAGGAGACATTGGCATCCTGGCACCCCCAATTTCACCAGGCAAACCCTTTACCCCGTCAGAATGGAAACATGAACTTCTGAAATACTACAGACAGTGTTCGACTTATGAGTGTTTGTTTAGTGATGGTTCAAAGTTATGATGCAGGGGTAGGTTCTAAATTTTTTTACTACCGGTTCTGTGGGCGTGGCTTATTTTGTGGGCGTGATTTGATGTGACAAACAATTCTTTAGGATTTAGCAGAGGCATTGGTCTACCAGGCTTTTAACTGCTTGCAGAGCCATACCGGTCTAACCATTGGTTTTTGGAGTGTTCCGATCTATCTATTTGTTTTTGGAGTGCAGTGGTCTACCACCACACTGCCTTTTACCACTGATCAGCTGGAGGGCAGCCCTTTGAAGCGCTGCGGCAAGAGTTTAAACAGTTCAAACAGTTTTTTGCCGCTCTGCCACCACCGAGAGCATCGGAAACCACTTTCAGGCAGCTTGGCCTCAACTGCCAATCTACCACCACCGAGGGGTTTACAAGGAGCCGATTCTAGCCAATCAGTTGGGAGGCTTCTTGGCTTCTCAATTTAAAGCCAAGGTGTCTTTTTTTTCCTCTTCTTTTGTCAAGTGAGCCCTGCTTTTTCCTTCTAGCCGATCAGCTGGGACTCGGGAGGCAGCGAATAGATTGGGGGCAGGGCCAGGCAGAGGTGGTATTTACCGGTTCTCTGAACTACTCCAAATTTCCACTACTGGTTCGCAAGAACCGGGGAGAACCTGTAGCAACCCACCACTGTTACGATGGCCTTGGAAAAAAATGCCCTTCGGTCTGTACTTGCACACAGGGCACTTCTGGAGTGCCAGGATCGCAGTTTGGACACTTGGCAACCGGCTCACATTTACATCCAGTTGCAGCACAGTTGCAACTTGCAACCTTTTTTTTACAATCTCTGGCATAAAACTCATTGGGGAAGTTGGATTTGCTTAACAACGACAAGGTTCACTTACCAACAGCTGTAAAAATTGTCATAAAATTGGTTCCCATTTATGACCACAACTACTTATGATGGAAATTCTGGTCCCAACTGTGATCATAAGTGGAAGACTACCAGCAAAGTTATGATTTGGAAAAAAAATTGGCATTTTTCACTAAACGTGCATTCTCTACTTTCTCTATTCTATGAGAAAGTAGAGTTCTCAAGGGAATGGTGAGAGAGTAAAGAGCCCATCAGAAAAACCATGATGCCCAACCATGCCCAAAGGGACACTTCCACCCGGCGGGGGTGCAGCCACCAGAGACTCCCTGCCCTCCCTTCTGCCCTGACCTACTCTCGTTTCTCCGCTGGTGTCTCGGGGCATAGTTGAACTGCAGGTCAATCTGCCGGTTCTGCCTGGCTTCAGCCCGGTTTTTGCTGTGACAAGCTGTCTTGTGGGCTTTGTAGTCAATTTCAGTCCGAAAGGCGTGGGTGAACTGCTCGGTGCTGCACCGACCTTCTTCGCAGAGGAAGTGCTTCTCCCGGAAGTGTTCACGGAGATACTCATAATCACTGCAAGAGAGAGATACAGCGCATGGGGTGGTTGTGGGCTCCTCCATGCTGCTCTCAGATGGAGGCAGTGATAGAAAGGGAAGTCACCCCGAAGTTATTCCACTGTGCCAGTTTCTGGAATAATTAAACTACAACACTATAGGGAAGTACCAGTCTGGGTCTCTCCAATGGAGACAATAATATATCCAAATCTTATAAATTGGGGAAAAATTGTATGTTACAAGGATATTTTAGATGAAAGGGGTGATCTTAAATCCAGACAACAATTGCAGAAGCAGGGATTGAATTTACCTTGGTGGCCATATTTGCAGATCTAAGCAAGGCACGAAAAAGATGTTAAATTATGGGGTATAAACAAAGAACAAGTAGCATTGGACAAAATTTTAATGGGAACGGATGAAAAATTGATTAAAAATATATATATAATTATTTACTGAACTATAAAATGGAGAAAGATAGTTAAAAGAAACAATGATTGCCTGGGCAAAGAATTTTGGATACAACAGAATTAGAAAAATGGTTTAAAAATTTGGGAGAGAAACTACAAACTGGCGATGGCCACGGCATATAAAGAAAATCTTTACAAAGTGTTTTACGGGTGGTACTTGCTGCCAGCAAGATTGGCCAAAATGTGTAAGAACTCCTCTGCCAATTGTTGGAAATGCAACCAGACTCCAGGAACATACTACCACATGTGGTGGACATGTAAGCAAACAAGGAGTTACTGGGAGAAAATTCATAAATGGATAGAAATGATAACTGAGCAACATATTGAATTCAAACCAGAAAAGTGCCTCTTAGGTATATTGTCAGAAAGTTTTGCATGTGAACACCCCACTGGATGACATAATTAGGAAAATTGGGGATTGTGCTGAAAAGGACAGATTAACTATAAAAATTAAAGATAATTGAAATATTACAGGACATGGAATAAGTTTTATGAATGGATAGAGATAAGAGGTAGAAATGAGAGGGAAGTTTATGAATGTCAGTACAACAAAGATGTATAAAACTATGGAAAAATTTGTAAATAAGCTAATGTAAGTAGAAACTTACATTATAAGCATCTGTTTACTGTTAACATAGTACAGTTATAGTTATTAGCATGTATGTTAAGATTTACCATGATCTTTGCTTTATTTGCATTGTTATCCTGACATGGCACTGTCTTGTCAATAAAATAAAATTAAATTAAATTTTAAAAAAGAAAGCAAATAAAAGAAGGGAAATAATGAGCCTAGCACTTCCTCTTGTGAGCTACTGTTGTCTCTCTCTCGCCCGTAGCAGCTCAGAGGGACTCTGCAAACTGTTCCAGAATCAATGATAACCTTGCCCCAATCAGGATACCCTCCAGCATTGTAGCCAAGAATAATGGCGAGTTCACAAGTCTTCCCAAGATGGTGAAGGCTGTACTGGTGGTAGAATCGGGTTGGCCCATCCCCTGCCTTCCAGCAGAAGAGGCCTGCTGCAGAATTTTGGCTGGAAGGTCTAGGAGAGGACTCTTTTCCAACATGGGAACATTCTGCTGACGTGAGTGAGGTCTACCCCCCACCCTGAAGACCTGGCTCTGCCGGCTGGCCTGGGGCACCAGTGGAGACGCTTCAGGCTGGAAGTGGTTGGTTCGGGGACAAGAGGTACCACTCCTGTTCCATGTGAGCCCTTGGGGTTATTTTTACTCGTTTTCTCTATTTAATTCTTGTAATTTTAACTGTTTCTGTATTTCTAACTGAGTGTTGTTTTTTTACTGCATTGTAAGCTGCCCAAAGTTGCTCTCGACAGGCAGCGTATAAATTTAGTAAATAAAATAAAAGTAGCATCCCAAACCTACTATACTCCATCTACCAAAGGAACAAGCCACCTGTATCAAGCCCTAAATATAGGAGGCTGTGACTATAAGCAGTGAAGAAGATGGTCTTGATGGAAATATACAGGACCTGTTACCTAGGCAGAAGTTACTGAAACATTTTCAAAGTCCAGGACGAGACAACACATGGAAGTGGCTCAGGCAGGCACCTCTCTAAATCAGAGGGGGGGGGAGCTACTACAGCACCAAGATTGCTTTCCGCCCCACTTAGGAAATCAACCACACCAGGAAATCAACTCCACCAGAAGGCTAAATCTATTTTTTATTGAGACTGGCTCAATAAATATTACAAATATTACAAGACTGATTATGCTGTGCCTTCTCCTTTCTAGAGTTCAGTGAATTAGGGAGGCATCTGCCTGAGCCATCTGGATATTTTTGTTGAAATATTTTTTCTTACTCTCTAGCATCAATCTTGGGGGTCAGCTGAAGTCACAGACCTGTAATATTCTTGAGCTCCATCGGAATCACAGAAATGGCAGAAATAGTGGTCTCTTCTCAGGTGCTTTAGTAACTCATCATTATCCAAATATCGCTCGTCACAAAATTTACACAAGGGGTGCCCCCGGTGAGATGTGTCATCAGGATCCCCATGGATTCTGTGCCGAGCAAGATCCTTGCGGGAATACCATTTGCGCTCATATGTAAAGATCTGGAAGGTAAGAGGGAATGTCCTTCACGTTTTCAGTAGAAACAGATCCCCCCCCCGCCCCTCTCCCCTGCCTCACTCCCCCCTGCTTGCCTTCAGGTGCTTCACACAGAGCTTGCAGCAAAAGAGCTCATGCTGCTTCCTCATGTGCTGTTCCAACTCCACAATGGCAGGAAAAGCCCGGGAGTCCGGGCATAGAGGGCATTCGTGTTGCAGGAGTTTCCTAGGAGGGGAAAAAACACACATGAGGGACAACAGCCACATACTGCAGGATGCTTCAGCCACTGATACCAGTTTTCACATTGGGGCATCTTTCCCTCTGCGGGCACACTTTCATTTTTCCTTTCTTCCCCCCCCCCCCAGGGTCTGTGGATGTTTATTAAATAAATACATAAATGTAAGCTTTTGCATTAAAAAGCTAAGTAAGTTTATTTTGCACAATTCTTTCTGCACAGTGCAAGAGCCGTTTCCCTTCAGTTTGCTTAGCTGCCTCCCTGACTCCTAAACATATTGATAAAAAGGCTAGTAGCCAGAGGGACAGGTGTAAGTCCTTCATGTGCCTCACATGAAATATTTCACATTTGAAAGCAAAAGTATTTGTTGGAATTCTTGTATAAGTACGTTATATTTTCTTAATTCATACTAATTGGAGCTTGGAGACTTGTTTCTTGATTATTTCCAGCCTAAGAGTTGCTACAGGGTCTGGCAAGTGCTACCCAGAGCATCTCCTGGAAAAGTCATTCCATCCACTCTCCAGACAATTTTCAAATGTAGCTAATATGAAAATCATAGTTGTTCCTTTGCTGACTGGCCAGTGTGCCTGTATTACCCTAAGAGAATAAGCTACAGAACATTTACCCATAGAGAGCATAAATCTTTCCATCAGTAAAATAGATGTCATATTTCTTCTCATGTTGTAACTGGCTGAGTATGATTGTTGAAAAGGGTGGCAGCTTCTTCCCAAAAACCACCTGTGGGGAGAGAAGCAGGAAGAGGTAAGGAACACAGAATGTCCAGGCCCCAAACAGCTTGCAGCACAAGGAAGCTCCACGGGGCACCTCTGATAGCAGAATTAATATTCACAAGAAAGATCATCATTCAGAGGAAGAATATACGGAACTCAAATCCCTAATAAATGCCATCCTAATCTATCCTGCACAGTTGAAGGAGGAAAAACAAAACTGAACAGGCCCACAGCACACATTTCTCTCAAGAGGCCCAGAAGAGTGGAAGCGGTGGTCTCACTGGGCTTAGCTATAAAATACACAGGAATCTTGAGAAGTTCAAATATTGCTTTCAGTGAATTAGAGATTTGTCTCATGGCTGCAATAAGGAGGTTAAACTTGGGCAATTGTCATTGAAAAAGCACAGAGCAAATAAGTTCTCACACTTTCCAGCAAGGTATGGGGAAACTGTCACTGGGAACATAGAACAGAGTTGGAAGGAACCTTGGGGATCTTTCTAGTCCAGTCCCTTGCTCAAATAGGAGACCCTGCAGTGTTTCAGAGAAATGGATGTCCAGTCTCTTCTTAAAAATCTCCAGTGATGGAACACCCTCACCTTCTGAAGGCAACCCCTTCGACTTATTAATTGTTCTCACAATTAATTAATTAATCTCACAATTAATTAGGAAATTTCTCCTTAGTTGCTTCTCTCAATTAGTTTCCACCCAGGGGGGTTCTACTTACCTTTACTACTGGTTTGCAGTGGGGCCGCGCGCACACACTGGCACCCTTCTGCACATGCGCAGAAGCGTTTTGATGATGTCGGGGTCGGAGTCTCCCACCGGTTTTACTACTGGTTCCAAAGAACCGGTGCGAACTGGGGGCAACCCACCAATGTTTCCAACCATTGCTTCTTGTCCTACCCTCAGGTGCTTTGGAGAATAGCCTGGCTCCCTCTTCTTTGTGGCAGCCCCTGAGATATTGGAAGGCTGCTATCATGTCACCCCTTGTCCTTCTTTTCACTAGACTAGACATACCCAATTCCTGAAACTGTTCTTTATATGTTTTAGCCTCCATCCCCTTAATCATCTTTGTTGCTCTTCTCTGCACGCTTTCTGGAATCTCAACATCTTTTTTATATTGTGGTGACCAAAACTGGATACAGTATTCCAAGTGTGGTCTTACCAAGGCCTTATAAAGTGGTACTACTGCTTCTTGTGTTCTTGATGCTATCCCTCTGTCTTCAAAGCTGGGAGTGTGAGAATGGAATTTTCTGCTCTTTTTCAGCTCTTCTCTACCAGAAATAGAAAAGGTGTAATCACTTTCTATTTCCCTCCCTCCAATCCCAAGTACTTTTCTTGATGAAGGACTGGAGAGTGACTCATCCCTGCCCTTTGTGCAAAGGAACAGTCCATGTTTCCATCATGTGGAAAGGCAGAGGACAATTCCACTTTTTGGAGAAAGGCCACATGGTGGCAACGGAGAAGGCATCCTTCCCAGCTGCCTTCTGTGGAACAGATTTTGTGGAAGGAATGGATGTCCTGCCTGGCCCTAACAGATGTGAGGTTATATGGGTTGTATCCAGCCCACTCCCTTACAATCTCATTCTCCCCAAACTGTGCTGCCCCACTCACTTACACACATACATACATACAAACACACACATGTAAGTGTGGTTCAGAGAGTTCATTAATGTTCCCCAGCAATTCCTTCACCCCAGCCTCAGAACTGTCCCGAATAAATCCAGCCAGAAGCAGGCCAAGATTACTCCACAAGGCAATGGCTGATAGTCCACAAAATAATAGAATGTTGCTCCTACAAGTCCACCAAACAAACCTAAATCCACCAGGCAAAACCAAAAGTACATCCATTAGAGCTCAGCTGGCAAGAGAAGTTCAGTCTTCAAGGCACAAAGTCAAGCAGGAAGCATGAAGAATAAACACACAGAGCTGTAAATCCAACACGTTGTTTGTTGTTCGCAGCAACGCCTCCCTCTGCCCACCGTGATAAATAGCTTTCCAGTGCAGCACATCAAGACGGGCGGAGCTGCATTGGAGTCATCTGGCAAATCTCCGTTGCTCTTGTCTTTTCTCTGCCCAGCGTGCTCTCAGATCCACCATGGAAGGCAGCTTCTTCTCCTCTTCACTGACCTGCAAGCTGTCCCCAGCAGAAGCCTCCTGTGAAGTGTCCCATAAATCTTTCGACTGGCAGTTAGAGAGTCATTAATCAACCCAGTTCTTGAATTGCTAGGAATGAGTTCATCCTCCCTCCAGCCGGCCTCTGAGGAAGAGTCAGAGGAGTCGTCCAAGGGAGACATCACACTAACTCAATGCAAGACTTGTACACCTCAGGTTAGCAACAACAACAATCATATGTTCAAGATTTTGGGGGGGGGGGGGGGGCTTTCACTATTCTGAAGAGACAACTGAGATTACACTTCATCAATTTCATGGGACCCTAAAAGAAAGTTACAGAGATCCACTTGTTGCTCACCTCACCTCCTTTAGAGGTGAGGAGCTTGGCCACAGTTTAAATAGGGATGTAACAGGAAATGCCTCTGGCTAGTGACACACTCTTCCAGGAACAAATGGGATGCATCATTTAATCAGACATAAGGGGAAAACCCCCGACAGAACAAGTCATAGAAGATGACGGGAGCAAAAGAAACTACAAAGAGGAGAGAACTTTTTCTAGAAAAACGGGGACCACAAGCCAAGGGCATCCACTGTTCATAATGACTGAGCGTCTTTTGCATACAGTACTTCTCAGGTCAGAAATAATGGAGCCCACAGAAAACACACCTTCACCGCCAAAAGAGACACAGAAAGACTGAAAGGAACTCGTCCTTCAGCCCACCAACATGAGTGGTCCAGAGGCTGCACACGATGCTCCCTCCTCCTTTTTTCTCTTCCTTAAAGATGCAACGGTTCAGCAGCAGAACTTAAACTGCTATGTAAGAGGTCTCAAGCCTAATCCCCAGCACTCCGTAGTAGCAGGGGAGGAGGAACAAACAGGGAGAACGTCTCTGAAGACTCTCTGCCAATTACAGTGGGCAAGGATGGGTCTCAGCCAGATTGGCCCAAGAGCCTTCCTGCCAAGGCCAGAGGGAGAGGGGAGCTTCTTTCCCAGCCGGGGACAGCTGGATGACCCAGCCTGTTGTGGCACTGCTGTGTGGATGCTGACCACAAAATGGGGTATTCTCCCACCTCCAAATTTAACCGCCTTTGCTATTACAAGCTTTCAAAGTCCTGCCCACCGCAGAGCCAGTACAAGGAAAGCCCAAGATCCCCACACACTATTTTGACATAGAAAAGGAGCAACAACAGAATATTGTGCTACAAACACAAAGAGGAAAAGCCAGATCACAATTAAGGAAAATAATGGTACACTACCTTTCAATTAAGCACAGGAAATACAAACGGAAATGCACAGGAAGTGTCCCAGCACTTTTCTCTTCTTCCCAGCATGGAATTTTCTCTTTGAAGATCTATCCCATTCTTTTTTTCCTGCTACCAATTCTATTTTGATTTTTTAAAAATTGCATTTACAATGAAAAAACTGATAAGAGAAAATATCCGACTCATACCTTCATACCAACTTTCACTGGAAATCATTCTACAATTCATATAGTAATATAAATAATACATTAAGTATAAATGTATACTTAATTACCTGGCTGCGCGGGTAATTACGGGAGCTGCATGGCACTCCCGCATAACACCGCTCCTGCGCGAGCTGCACTGGCTCCCAGTGGTCTTCCGGGTGCGCTTCAAGGTGTTGGTTACCACCTTTAAAGCGCTCCATGGCATAGGACCTAGTTATCTTCGAGACCGCCTTCTGCCACCGACGACCTCCCATCGACCCGTGCGCTCCCACAGAGAGGGCCTCCTCGGGGTGCCATCAGCCAAGCAATGTAGGCTGGTGACCCCCAGGGGGAGGGCCTTCTCTGTGGGGGCTCCTACCCTCTGGAATCAGCTGCCCCCAAAGATAAGGAGAATCCAAGACCTCCGTGCCTTCCGCTGTGCCCTTAAAACTTTCTTTTCCAACAAGCCGGGCTGGCCTAAGCGAATCCTTTTAAACGATTTTAAATCGGGTTGTTTTTTTTAAAAATCTTGGGCCAATTGAGATATTCGTTTTAAACTGTTCTTAATGTTTGTATTGTGTGTTTTTACCTGGCTGTGCACCGCCCTGAGTCCCCAGGGAGAAGGGCGGTATAAAAATTCGAAATAAATAAATAAATAAATAAAATATGATTACATATTATAGTATTATTTGTTAAATGTGTAAATGAGATATGCCCCAAGCTCTGCGGGTGAGACACCCAACGTCCGTCTCTATTCAGAGTCTCCTCAGACCTTCTGGGACAGTGTCCCTCCTGCTCTTCCCTGCCTGCTAAAATCCTTTTCAGATCTGTTTCCTCACTCAAATAAAATATGCAAATGTACCTTGTTTTATAGACTGGGACCTGAAAAGCCCCAAATGTCAAAAGGCAAAGGCCTCCTGAGACAGAAGAAAAGAGTTCACTGGAACTTGACTCTCAAACAAGAAATAAGCAGCTGCTACTCCCAGAGCAAAATTGACTTACTTCTGACTGGATGGAAGCCAAGGAGAAAAAAACCACCACCACAACCATTACTTTCCCCCCTAAAGAACCTGCATAAATAGCCACAGCTCCACAGTAGGACATCTCTAGCTAGAAGCCCACTGACGTTTATTCCACTCATGTTCATACTTCTTTGCTAAAATAACTACAGTACCAAGCAGCTTCCCAAATATCCCAGGAATATCAAGGAAAAGGCTGGTTCTGCACAGGGCTGGCAAGGACTTCTTATTCCCTCTTTGTTTAGTGATTGCAATCTGGTCCTTAAATTGGCAGTGAAATGGTTGCTAGGCAAACACAGGAGAAAAAGAGAAACAGAGTGTGGGAAATCTGAGCGTGAAAATCACTGATTGCTGCCATTCCATTTAAGTTCTCTAATGAGCAGTATAAATGTTACTCTCATTCCTGTGTGTGTGTTTGTCAGGTGTGCAGAAATTTGGGCATAAGTGCATGCATGACTCAGAAAATGATTTTTTAAAAACAAAATACCATTGTATTTGTGAATGGTTGGTAAACAAGGTAGCCACTAAACAAGGAGAGGCTGTATAGGGGCTTTTCAATACAGAAGAAAAGACTCAGTGCTTAGAGAAGTATCAAGTCAGGAAACCGACCCTGAGTATGGCACAAAACAGTGTCATACTGTTGAATTCCAGGAGCCCTAATTAACAGAATCAACTGTCTGGGGTGATGACCTTTCGACACTCACTGAGGGTGAGACAGAGGATCCCAAGCCCCGCAGAGAAGCACACCTGAGGAGGTGTGTGCCAAATCCCATGTCGATATTCAAAACATTGAACAATTATAGAATTGAGTGGAGAAGACTATTAAAAAAATTCCCTGCATAATCTGATGACCCTACATTTGTAGGACTCGGATGACAAAATTCAGATGAGCACTAACAGAAATCTTGTGAGGTCCAATTCTTATAAGGGAAGGTTTAATTCAGTGGTGGGTTGCTCCCGGTTCGCACTGGTTCCCGCAATCCGGTAGCGGTGACGATATGACGTCACCGAACTGGTTCCCCCCCGCCCCTCCACACCACCACCACCCCACATTATTCTTATCCTTTATTTGGCCCCACTCCCAATCTATTGCTGCATCCTGAGTCCCAGCTGATGGCTAGAGGAAAAAAAACTGTTTAAACTCTTGCTGCAGGGCTTCAAAGGGCCGCCCTACAGCTGATCAGTGTTAAAAGAAAACAAATGAGTAGCTATGCTAGGGAAAAAGCAAAACTGAAAGTAAAGCAGGGTCTTTGCTGCAACATGACAAAATGAGGCAGGGAGAGATTTCTTTTTCTTTTTGCTTACCAAAAAAGGTGGGTGCAAACAATGAGAAATTTAGAGCAAAAGAGGAGAGTTCAAGATTTTAAAACACAAAAGAAAAAAAGCTCTATTTAACTAGGGAATTGTAATAATTGAGATACTATTAATTGTATATTGTGTTGAAAGCAGAAATGGTTAAGTTGTGGTTTGGAAGAATATATGGGGGAAATTATTTGGTTTATTATTATTGGTAAATATAATTAATTGATTTGTAAGAAATTGGATTGCATGGAAATAATTGGAATATTCATATTCATATTGATTAATATACAAAAAAGATAGTTATATAACTAATTGATTTATATTAAAATGTTGAATTTGTATTGAACAACTGTAATATTACATAATTAACCAATGTGAGGATGGCTATAAAAATAGATGACAATGGGAAGGGGTATAATATAGAATAGAAGTGAAAAATTGAATTTGATTAAGATTAGAGATGAGGATGAAGGGTAATATTGTTTTTTTAAAAAAATAGATGAGGAATAAATATGGCAAAAAGGAAATATAGAAATTGTAAATTTAATTGAAATGACTAAATACTGTTAAATTTGTGAACCGGCCAAATACTCTGTTCAAAGAAAATACATTGTATGTTTGTATGTGTTTCTAATTATTGCTATTTATTCATATTTGTTTTCTTTTATTCTTTAAAGTTTAACAATTCATTCTTTATCTTTATATCTTTATATTTGTTTGGAGTTGCCTTTCTTCCCTTTCATCTTTTTTATTGTACAGCAATCTTTCTCCTCAAACCTACCACCTCTCTTTTCTTTCCTTCTTACTTTCTCTTCCCCTCTTCTTCTCCTCCCTACTTCCTCTTTCTCCTTCTCCTCCTCTCTTCTTCCCTCTCTTACCCTCACTCCTACTCTAATTTCCCTTCCCTTCCTTCCTCCCTTCTCTTTCTTCTCTCTCTTCTCCTTCCTTCATCCCTCTCTATTGCTGTATCCTTTTGTGCATATGGATTACTCAGAGGGCTGAAAAAGTTATTTTTAACTGGTCCTTGCACTTTTGACCAGTCCTCGAACTTACGACTGTGCTCACATTTTACCTTTTTTTGCCCTATTTTGTCACCATGGTGAAGAGAAGCAGTTGTGAAATGAGTGACATGGTTGTTAAGAATGCTGCACGGGCATAAATGTGAGGGTGGTCATAAGTGTGAGGACCAGTCAAAAGTGCAAGGACCTGTCAGAAATGACTTTTTTCAGCCCTCTGAGTAGTCCCTATACACATAGCCATGGCCACCTGGTCACATGACCAGCTAGCCACGCCCACCATCACATGACTTCCAAGCCACGCCCACAAAATAAGCCATGCTCACAGAACTGGTAGTAAAAAAATTTAGAACCCACCGCTGGTTTAATTTTGTGAGTAGGAGAGTGACAAGGATCAGGAGATCAGTGAAAGTTGGACTGGAATAACAGCCAGGGCATTAACTCAGCCTCCTTCCTCCACTTCAGTACCCTTTGAATATGCTAGATGGTAATTCCCAGCTTGCCTAGCAAGGACTGTAGTTTATCACATCTAAGCAAAAAGGCTGCTTTAGAAAAGATAGACTACAGACAAATAATACAAATTATTCTGTATTTATTTGGAGAAGCAAATGTCATTATACTAGCTACAACCATAATAACATTTATCCTATGCTATGTGCCTTTGGTTTTGTCTTTGTCTATTAATTGTCACTGCTGTTTTCAGCCCACATCTCTAACTTATCAAGATCCTTGGAGCTGTGTTTCTGTCTTCTATGGCTATCGCATTCAGCTTTGTATCATCTACTAGTTTGACAAGCTTCTCCTCACTCTTCAGCGGATGAAAATTGGGCAGCAATTAATGCAAACATTGAAAAGCACCAGTCCCGGGACTGAATCTACTTTTAAAACCTCTCTCCACTTGGATCTGAACCGGCTGACCAGATCTTTCCAGCCACCTAACAGGCTATCAAAATGCCTTGTTTACCTACCTGATTAATCCGAATGTCACTGGCTATTCAACCAAACACTATGCTCAAATCAAAGTAAATTATATCCACGGGTTTCTCATAATGTGATAATGAAGCTTTTATCATTTCAAAACATGAATTAAGGCATGTTTGTGCAACTCCCACGCCGCACATCTTGAGCATATGTCCACGACTGAATGGCCACTGAATCCTTATTTTCAAGATGAGGAGGACACGGGTTCAAGGGAAGGAGAACACGAGGAGCAATAAAGCCTCCAATGTAGCTGGGCCTGGCCAGAGGACACCCAGGAGCACAGAGGCCAAAGGCAGCAAATAGGCGAAGGAAAACCCGGTGGGGGAGGAAACTGGGCTGCCAATAATGGTGGGAAGGCCGGAAAAAGAGGCACCGGGCTTGCTTTGAAAAAGGAAACGCTCCCACTTGGCGGCAGCGCAGGGATCCTGGCGGAGGGGGCGCCCCGGCCGATGCTCCTCCCAAAGCGCCGCCCCGCTTTGCTGCCCGAAGTCCGCTGCCGCCGGGCCGAGCGCCCAGGCTGGGCGGCCCTGCCACGGCAGCAGCCTCGCCTCAAGGCCAATCCGGAGGGCGGCGACCGGGGCCGCTTTCCGAGGAAGCCGAGAGCGCCGCTTCTGCCCCCGTCCCCGCTCGGCTCTAGGCTCGCCCTCCCCGCTCGCAGTCGCCGCGGTTCAGGCGGAGCCCGTCCAAAGCGCCCCCAGCAGGCGCGGGAAGCCCTTCCGGGACGCCGCGCCCGCCGGGCCAGAGGCCTCCCCGCCGCAGAGGCCGCCCGGGTAGACTGCGCCCAGAGGAGGCGGCTCCCCGCCCCAGCCGCCTCCTCGCTCTCGGCAGCGGTCCCGGCGCTCATGGAGGCCCATGGGAGTCGTGGTCGGCCTGGCGGCTGCCGGTCCCACCCTCCGCCGCCCCTGCCCGGCGGGCGTCGCTCACCTGGCCCAGCTCCTCTCGGCAGACGGCGCAGTAGCGGACCCCGCAGAGCGCCCGCATCCGCACGGAGCACCGGTAGCAGATGGGGTGCTCGCAGCGGCCCAAGGCCACCACCTCCAGCTCCCCGCAGCACAGGACGCAGCTGCCCGGGCCCTCCGCGCTACGCGACTCCGACGGAGGCGAAGCCGCCATGACGCCCCACAGCCCGACTCGACGCGGCTGCCGGACGGGCACGCCGCCCCGCCGCTCCTGCGGCCTACTAGGCCCTGCGCGCAGCCTAGCAACCACCCCTCGCCCGCACAAAGATGGAAGCCTAGAGCGCCGCCCCGCGCAGGGCCGCAGAGCCAGAGGGCCACGCCTCTAAAGGAGGGCGCTGGCCAGTCACTTCCGGGCTCCTCGATGATTTCTTCTCTCTCTTTCTCTCTCTCTCGCGCGCGCGCGCGCGCGCGCGCCCCGCCAGGAAGCTCAACGGGGAAACCTCGGGATTTGCCGGGAGCGTAAATAAGGCAGGAAATCGTGGTTGCTCTGCCCAAGACCTCCCGCCAGGCACCTCACGGGGGGAAAAGACGACTTTGCATTCCTCGCGCCTTAAATCAGGCTCTGCTTTATTCTGGGGCCCGCTCCGGGATTTTCTCGTAGCGCCCCTTCCAGGGAAATATCCTAACCTGGCCCTGCTTAGTTATTGGGGACCCACCAGGTCCATCTGGGGTCAGAAGGGACCACAAGGATCATTTACTCTGCAACGTGCAGGAAAACTTAATTAAGCCTTCCTTAAAAATTGGGATTTGCTGCCCTCCTCAATTTGGAGCACTATTCAATATGTCAGCAAGTGCAGCTTCTCTGAACTGTTCTTGGTAGGTGTACCCGGAAGTTCGGTATGCAAGCAGCTGTCTACATGAATTTGTCTCCCTCCTCCGCTGGCTTCCCTTCTCTCCGCCCACTCTTCGCTCTAAGTTGCTCTAGCGCCGCCTGCCTCCCGCTCAACTGCCCGCTCAGTCCCTGAGGTCTCACCACGCGGCAGCCCCAGCAATCCGGCGCGGCGTTTGGCGCCCTCTTCAGGCGGGAAGTTTATTTATTTATTTATATTTATTTATTTAAATTTTTATACCGCCCTTTTCCTGCGAGACTCAGGGCAGTGCACAGCCAGGATAAAAACAACATATACAATTTAAAAAACATTAAACGATTTCGGCCCGGCAATTTAAAACAACCCAATTAAAACCGAATTCAATTAAATCTGGGAGGACGGGATTAAGCCAGCCCTGCTAGATGGAATAAGTGCGTTTTCAGGGCCCGATGAAAAGTCCGGAGGTCTGATATCGTGCGTATCTCAGGGGGTAGGCGCTCCAGAGGGCAGGCGCTGTCACAGAGAAGGCTCTCCCTCTGGGGGTCGCCAGCCGACATTGTCTGGCTGACGGCACCCTGAGGAGGCCCTCTCTGTACGAGCAAACCGGCCGGTGGGAAGCTATTGGCGGCAGAAGGCAGTCTCGCAGGTACCCTGGCCCTAAGCCATGGAGCACTTTAAAGGTGGTTACCAACACCTTGAAGCGCACCCGGAAGACCACAGGAAGCCAGTGCAGCTTGCGCAGGAGAGGTGTCATAATCCCCCGCACGGCCACGTTGTGGGCTAACTGCAGCTTCCGGGTGCACCCCAGGGGGAACCCCATGTAGAGAGCATTGCAGTAGTCCAGGCGGGAGGTGACGAGTGCTTGAGTGACCATGCGTAGGAAGCCCTGATCCAGAAAGGGGCGCAACTGGCATATCAGGCGAACCTGATAAAAAGCCCCCCTGGCCACGGCTGTCATATGCTCTTCTAAAGACAGCAGTGCGTCCAGGAGGACGCCTAAGTTGCGAGCCCTCTCCATGGGGGCCAATGATTTGCCCCCCAATAGCCAGCGATGGCACCAGCTGGCTATATCGGGACGCCGGAAGCCACAGCCACTCTGTCTTGGAAGGGTTGAGTCAGAGCCTGTTTCTCCCCATCCAGCCCCGCACGGCCTCCAGACACTGGGACATCACTTCAAGGGCATCGTTGGGGTGGCCTGGGGTGGAGATATACAGCTGAGTGTCATCAGCGTACTGATGGAACTCCACCCCAAAGCCACAGATGATCTCGCCCAGCAGCTTTACATGAAATGTTGAAGTTGTGCTGGCAGCGCGGAATCTGAGCTCGCGCTGTTAAGGTGGTGCTCTTCAACCTCGGCCGCTTGAAGCTGGGTGGACTACAACTCCCAGAATCCCCCAGCCAGCCCTGTAGGAATTCTGGGAATTGAAGGCCACCCGTCTTCAAGCGGCCGAGGTTGAAAACCACTGAGGAAAAGGACAGGAGAGAATAGCTGGAGCAGATGAGCTCCGCTGCACCACAGAAGAGAACTGCAGACAGGCGGGAGTAACTAATGGACATTCATTCATTTATTTAGCCTGCTACAGCATTTCATATATGGACTGGCACTGATGGACAGTTATGGTTTGAGTCAAATGTTCTTTTTGTGCCCAGGGTCTATCCATGGCTGCATTCCTTCCTTTTCCTAAGACGTGAGAACTGGCTCAGATGCTGCTGGGGTCCCAGGAGAACCAGTGGCACCAGGATTGATTGGAAGGAGGCAACTAGTCACACTGAGTTGGGGGGGTGCCTGGGCCCTGGGGAGGAGAGCCTGTTTCGGCCATTTTGAAGCAGGAAGGGCATTTTCTCGGGTAGCAGGTGTCAGGGTTCCCAGTCCAACCAGGTCCCGGAGCCTTTGTCCTTTCCTGGATGAGGGGCTGATAGCAAGAGGGCTTTTTGTCTTAAGACTGGTGATCTGAAACAGTCAGAAGCCGAAGCATTAGCTGCCAACTACGCATGGCTACATATTCATGTATTCAAGTCCTTGCCATTCAGCAGCTCTCAACTGACACCCAACATCCCTGTGAACCGACAACTAGCAACCAACATGCAAATCAACATTGCTGCGAGTGACAAAAATAAAGGCTGGGAAATAAGCGGATTAATTAAGCTGCCTAAAAGGACACTCAATTATTTTATTAGGGAACAAGCATCTCTGATCTTTACATCTGAGCATATTTTTGCAAAGTGGCAGGCGGAAAAAGATGGACAGGAATACAAAATGGAAACTCTCTTCACCCTGCAGAAGACTCAGCGGTTTTAGCAATTCAGATAAATGCAAAACCTGAAACTCTGTCTGCTTCAGTGGTAAAGATGTCCGTGGATATAGATGTTCAGTTGGTGAGAAGACAACACTCAGCAGCCTTCAGGGAAAGGCAAGTTGGAGGGTGGAGAGGTTATGAATGATGACGGCATGGTGTTAATTCTAATTACCCCATAAAGAATGCCAGGGTTGTAATTACTGCTCCCCCCACCCTCCCACCCTCCATCTCTATCTGGATGAACAATACTTTGGTGGTTGTTTTTCATGTCATAAGAGCACCAGTCCAATTTGGGAAGGCAATTAGCACGAAATGAGCAAGCAGCGACAGACAGGAATGGCCCATCATAAGTGTCACTTGTCTATGAAAGACGCAAGAAGTGAAGTGATGCATCCTGCAGTTTGGATGGTTGGAAATACCCATTGCTAATGAAGCACCGTGCTCGCTCCCTTTTCTGTGCTCAGGCAATGCTCATCCTACTATGGATCCAACCGGAAGCTTCCCCGATTTTCTCTGAAACATCAACCTGTTGCCAACTTGCAGTGACGGTTGGGGAGGTGAATTTCCTCCTTTTTTCGAATCCAATACAGCAATATTTCAGTTCTTCCTCTCATTGCAAGGCTGGGTGAGCAATCGTATTGCCAAACAGATTGGATGGCGATAAGTCACCCATTTGCTTCATGCCTCCTGTGAGGCAGACCAGGGAAGACAAAAAGACCTTGCAAAGAGGGTATTTTTCAACTTGGAGATGCATCTGAAATGGTCTGGCTGTCTCCTAGATCATCTTCCCCATAGGAAAAAGATTTTAGATCGGGGGTGTCTAACCTCAGCGACTTTAAGACTTGTGGACTTCAAGCCCCAGAATTCCCCACCCAGCCATGCTTCTCATCCTCAGTTTTAAAGTCACCAAGATCAGATAATCCTGCTTTAGATGTTTCTGACAACTACAAGAAGTAAACTGAATCTTTATTAAGAATTTATGAAGAATATAAACTGAGTTTTGCAGCACAAGGATTACAAGGGGGAGACTTCAGTGCTGAATTTCCAGAAAGGCTGAGATGCAGTTTGTCAAGAACTGGAATCCAATCTGTTGAGGCTTCAGTCAGGATAATAGAAAGTAGCCTGAAAATGAATTTAGTAGAGAAAGGCTAATGGCGCTCTGATTAAATACAACTGTTGGAAAGAAATGGTTTATTTATCAGAAGCCTTTAGCAAGAACAGTTACCATGTCTTCACTGACAAAATAGTGGAATCTTTTGCTTCTCCTCTGAAGGAGAGAAGGAAATTAGGATGTTCTTCATCTCAACACCTCTGCAAAGTACCAGTTTGGTGAAGGTGTAGAAAGCGGAGCCCTGCGTAAAAACACCTGCCTTGGGCTTCTGCATGTCTGAAGGATCCCGACCTGCCTTTTGACTATCCCAGGCAACACCCAGCTGACTTTCAGTGATTCCCCCAAAAGGTGGAGCTCTTTTTTGAAGAGAAGCTACCTGGAGCCCCCAGAAGCAGGGAAGATCAAAAGCGCCTTTCCTTCTAAATCCCAAAATAACGTTATAGGCTAATGACCACACTGCCTCCCTTTATGGCAGTTGGGGGTTGCTTCTGTATATAACAAATAAATCAGCCGGGAACTGAGCTGCACGTGTGGGAATTGAGAATCCCTCCAACAGGCAGTGCCGGTTCCTGGCCCCCTGCCTGGCATTCCCCATTGCAAGGGGACTTAAGGTATGGCCGACGGTATCTCCCTCTGGGAAGTTTTTGTGAGAAGGAAGTGTCACTTCTGCACCCCTTTTCTTAGTTCCAACAGGAGTGCATTTTCTAGGAGCTAAGCCTGTTTCCCCCTCACTCACTGCACTTGGCCAGGAATGCTGGTTTACTTCCTTCACCCAAAATGCTACTTGGGATTATTCATTGTGGGAATTCTTGAGGGGCTTCTGGTCTGTAGTTCTGAGTCATTGTGCCTGGAGAAGATTCAGGAGACTCTTGTCTCTGTGGGGGGGGGGGTGTGTGTGTCACGTGAGAAGGCTAAGATTTATTGGGATCAAAGAGAAATCTTAAATCTTATAATATTGTTTATCTTCTTGTTCTCTAATTTCAAATGTCAATTTACTCATTTCAGCACATAATTTTCTTAATAACTTCATCTTGTGTTGGTATTTTCTCATTTTTCCAGTTTTTCACAAATATAATTCTAGCCGCTGTTAAAACATTCACAATAAAATATCTCAATTCTCTATTGTATATTTCTGGCACAATTCCTAATAAAAAAATCTCTGGCTTAAAGTCTATGTGTTTTTTTAATCATTTTTTCCAACCATGTGTGGATTATAGTCCAGTATCTTATAGCTTCTACACATGTCCACCACATATGGTAATATGAGCCCGGTGTCTGATGACATTTCCAACACTCTTCCGATTTGTTCTTGAACATTCTGGCTATTCTTGCTGGGGGTAGATGCCACCTGTAAAACATCTTATACAAATTTTCCTTATATGTTGTTGACATTGTCATTTTATAATTTTGCAGCCAGTTTTTCCCATTTCTCTAAATCAATTCCATAACTAAAATATTTCCCCCATGCAATCATTGTTTCTTTAACTTGTTCTTCTTCCAACTTTACCTTTAATAAATACCCATACAATTTTTTATTTACATAGTCATCAGAACCTATTAAAAGGTTTAGTTAGTCAAATTGTTATAAATACCCTCTGCCTTGCAATCTGTATCATATCAAGAATGTATTTGCATATAAGAAAGCCAATTCATCTTTAAATCTTGTTCCTCCAATTCTTGCTTTGATTTGAGTTCACCCTTTTCATTCAATAGTTCACTATATCTAACAATTTGTTCTCTTCTAAATATTATTGAGTATGAGAATGCTTCAATCGTCGATAACCAGACTGGAATTTTTACATAGTGTTGTTTTTTAATCTTCTCCCAGTTTAATAAAAATGCTTCACATATATAATGTCTTCTGAAGTATCCCTGTGTTTTTGTTCCCTTATACCATAGAAAAGCATGCCATCCCAGCAACAAGTCATGTCCTTCTAAAGCCAATAATCTAATATTTCATAACGTTATCCATTCTTTAGTCCACTTCAAACTTGTCGCTTGATAATAAAGTTCCCAATTAGGCAAACCAAAACCTCCTCTTATTCTAGCATCTTGCAACAATTTCAATTTTATCCTCGCCTTTTTACCCTGCCAAATATATTTTAACATTATTTTATTCATATCTTCAAAATAAACTATCCAAACTAATTAGAATTGTCTGGAACAAATATAGAATTCTGGGTAATATATTCATTTTAATTGTTGATATTCTCCCAATCAATGATAATTGTAAATTTTCCCATTTTGCCAAGTCTATCCCAATCTGTTGTTTTGTTTATTATAATTGTTCTCTTTAAGTGTGCTACATCTTGCTGTCAAATAAATCCCCAAATATTTAACCTTATTTACGACCTGCATCTTTGATATTTCCGCCAATTCCTCTTTTTGTTTTATTAACATATTTTTTGTCAAGATCTTCATTTTGTCTTTAATAATTTTCAAACCTGCTACTTTCCCAAATTCTCCTATTTTGTCTATCAATGCAATTATTGAATCAAAAGGATCTTCAAGAATAAAAACCAGGTCATCTGCAAACGCTTGCAATTTATATTCTTCCTTTTGAATTTTCATTCTTTTTATCTCTTTTTCTTCTCTAATATTTTTATTTAGCACTTCTGTTGTTAGTACAAACAACAGAGGAGACAGTGGGCAGCCTTGTCTCGTTCCTTTTTTTAATCTCGATAAACACTGTCAGTTCTCCATTTATCATTACTTTTGCTGTTTGTTTACAGTATATGGCTTCTATTGCTTGAATAAATTTTCTACCAAAGCCCATCTGCTCCAATTGAAGTAACATAAATCACCAGTTGACATTCTCAAAAGCTTTCTGAGCATCTAGAAATATCAAAGCCATTTTCTTTTCAGGATGAGCCTCATAATATTCCAAAGTGTCCAGAATTATCCTCATTCTGTCTTTGTGGCAGAAACCCATTTTGATCAGAGTGTATAAAATTGTTTAAATATCTTTTAAGTCTTTCTGCCAATATTGAAGCAAAAATTTTATAATCAGAATTTAGCAGGGAAATAGGCCTATAATTTTTGATTTGTTGTGGGTCTGTGTCCTCTTTTGGAACAAATGTAATATATGCTTCTGTCCATGACTGTCCAAGAGGTATTTTCCTCTTTAACATAACTTCATTCATAACTTCTAACAATGGGAGACTCAACAATTCCTGTAATGTCTTATAATATTCCGCTGGCAGTCCATCCGGGCCTGGTGCGCTCCCAATCTTTTGTTTTTTAAGTGCTTCAGTTAATTCCATCATTGTTATATTTCCTTCTAACATCATTTCCACATCTTTAGGAATCTGAGGTAAATTCGCCTTTTGCAAGTATTGGTTGACATTTTCCTCCTGTATATTTTCTTGTTCATACAATTTTCTATAGTAATCTTGTATAATCTCTTTCTTCTCTTTATTCCCGAATCTAATTTGTCCTTGATCATCCATTAGTTGTGTTATTTTTCTTGATTCTCTCTCTTTTTTCAGTTTGTTTGCTAACCATCTACCTGGTTTATTGGCATCTTCAAAATAGTTCTGTTTGGCACTTCTGATTTTTTTTGTGCTAAATCTTCTTTTTCTATTAATCCCATTTTATGCTTAATTGTATCCATTTTTATTTTAATATCCTTCTTTTGTGGAAATTTCTGAAACTCCTTTTCAAGTTTCTTATAGTCATCCTCTAGTGTTTTATAGACTTTTTTCTTAATATTTCTTTTCCTTGTATAGTCTATTATCAGACCTCTTGTATAAGCTTTCATTGTGTCCAAAAGATTTTGCTTCGATGTGTCCTCTTTTCTGTTTTCTTTTAAAAAGAAAGCCAATTCTTTCTCCATTTTCTGCACAAATTCTTTTTCTTTTAATATTGTATTATTTAGAGTCTATCTAGATCTTATCCTTTGTCCTTTCCACCTCACAGTCACTGGATTATGGTCTGCCCAGGTATTTGCTTCTATTTCAATTTCTTTTATATTAGAAATCAGTTCCATTGTCATCGATATTATGTCTAATCTAGACCATAATGAATGTCTGTCAGAATAAAAGGTATATTGCCTACTTTTTGCATTTCTTTCTCTCCATGCATCTTTTAAATTTGTTTCCTTTATCATTTAAAAAAAAGATTTTGGAAGTATCTTTCTAGTATGCTTTATTGCTTTATGTATTTTATAATCTAGTTTCTCATCTACTATACCATTGAAGTCCCCCATCATACAAATATTGTCATTGTTCAGTTCAATTATTTTCTTATGTAGCTTTCTATAGAAGTTGTCTTGATTGTTATTTGGAGCATATATTGCTATTGAGTATTTTCCTATTACTATCTATTACTTATTTTTTTTTTAATTGAAAAAGTTTTAAAAGTTTTACATACATTTTCTCCCCCCTCCCCAATCACCCCCCCGACTTCCCAGAGCAAATACAAAATAAGATACAGCTCAAATTCTCTAAGTTAAACTCCATTTCACACTTATCATAATCATAATCATTAAACAAATAGATAAAAGGAAAGCAAGTCTTCTTTCTTCTTATTCCATCTAATTCAACAAAATTAATCTCCATTTATACTTACAGCAATTAATAAAACAATTAAGTATTACCTAATCAAACATATCATTACTCAGTTTAGCTAATTAATACTTAACAAATTATTAAGTCTATACAATTTAACAAAATATTTTGTAACTTCTTTCATTTAAAACAAAAAAAAAACCCCAACAACAACAACAAAAAAGAAAGAAACCCTCATTCAAAAAACCCCAAATTTAAAATAAAATACTATATAAAGTCTTCCGTCCTCCACTTTTAAACCATCAAGGTCCAATTATGGTTAAAACACTTAATAAAAAAAAAATAATAAAATTGTTTTTAATTAAAAAAAATAACAATCAAACTTCTTATTAATTTATCAATACAGATAAAACATCATTTAATAACTATATCAAACATTTAAATTCTTCATACTAGATTAAGCCAGTTGCTAATCTTCTTGTCTTCACATCTTCCAACAGCATATAGAATATCTTCATTTGCGTCTACCCACCTAAATAAAAAATTGCTTCTTTATAAAAAAAAAACCCCGAGTGACTTTATAATTATATTTGAAATAGTATCCATCAAATCCAGTCAAAAATTAGATTAATAAATTCATCAGACGTGTTAGGGAAACCACCAGATCACCTGCAATTGCCCTAGATCCATAGTCCTTTTGCCTTATATTTATTACCATCAAACAGGAAACTCCAATTTACTATATTCAATAAAACTTCTGCGGTTACAGTTAGATCCAAATTTATTACAGTCCTTAATAAAATATTCCAAATCATTCAAGTCAGGGCATATTTCACAGCCCAACACACCAGCATTGCTGTGATCTGTTTATTCTTCTCAAAATATTCCAATACAGCTGTAGCGTGCCTCCTCATCGTCGCTCATCACTTAGTTAACTGGCATTAGACTGCTGTCTGTTTTTTTTTTCCCAAAAATTCAAAATCTTTAAACAGTTAAACAATACTTTTTAAGGACCATCATCTCATCAAGCAGGGTTATTTTCCATTTTTCCAGTCTTTCTTCTTTTCCTTTTTACGAACTTTCTTCTTAACTTTGATCCCTCTGCCTTTTTTAACTCCAGTAAAATTTTGCGGTTTTTGGGATTGGATATTATAAAATTTTTGCAGAGATGTAACTTCTTCTGGAAACAGCTCTTTAAATGCAGATTGAGTTTTATAAAAAAAAATTCGTGTAACCAAAATTTCATCAGCTTCCAAAATTTCTTGCTCCTTATTCTGCACAGCATTCATCTTTCTCTCCTCAGTAAAAACTGCTATGATCTGTTGTTGTTTTTTTACATCTCCCAACTCTTCATTCAATCCCCCACTGCTAGATTGCAACTCAGTATTTCCATGTGTTTCATTGTTTCCAGCTTGAGAAGCTTGAAATATAGTATCAATTCTTTTCAATAAAGCAGAGGTAATTGAGCTCAAAGCTTCCTCAAAATCAGACCATTGAGGGTTAATTAACCCTCCTTTGCTTTCTTTGCTTTCAAAAAGACCAGCCATCTTGCCCCCCTTCTTCCTTCCCTTCCAGAAGGACAGGAAAAAAAAGAGTATCAAGAAGAAGAAAAAAGACCCTTTACAATTTGTAATTTGTATTGCTGCTTCAATTATTATTATTACATCCTTTCTTGTTTCATCCACTTTTCAAAAAGGAGTTTTACGTTTCAAACAGGGGCTTGTCAATAATTACTTTTAACTTTCACTTCTTCACGCCCCGTTGAAACTCAAACGCCATCTTGCTTTCACTTTCCGCTTAGGAAAAATCTTTTAAAGAAAGTAAATCTCTGGAGTTAAAAAGAAAGAAAAAAAATACTTGCTGTTTCATTCGTGCAGCTTGTGCTCCGCCAGCTTGATTCAAAAAATATTTGTTTAAAGTTGGTTGCTGGGATGGTAACGACATCTAGCTCTGCAAGGCAGAGACATCCAGGGTCCGGAGTACTGACAGGCTTAACGGGGAGCTCTCATCTTTGAGCGCCAGATTATGGGTAAAATCTGGCACTCTCAGGGAGCTCTACCCCACCCGTCTACTCACTGTCCCCCCTCGTACCAGGGGGAAAGTTTCCAAACTGCAAGACAGCTGATAGACGCTGTTCTTGCGGTTCTACGGAGCCCTAGGCTGGCGCTTCAAAAAGAAGCGTCTGGCGATGTCGCAGTCCCACCGGAAGTCACTATCTATTATTTCCACCATCAAAATTCTTCCCTCATCATCTGCATATATTTGCTCTGCTGGAATTGTGTTTCTAATGTATAAGACAATTCCCCTTTTCTTACATTGTGATAGTGAAGTAAAAATTTTCCCTAATTTTGGCTATACCAGTACCTGTTCACATTGCTTTTTAATGTACACTTCTTGTAAGCAGATTATATCAAACTTTAATTTCTCTAATTTATGGAATACCTTTCTTCTTTTAATGGCTGAATTCAGTCCATTTATATTTATTGTAATCAATTTTTTTTCTTCCATGTTCATATGAGGGGTTTGCTGCTCTAGTTGATCTCGGTTCACATTGTTCTTTGTGTTCCACCATCCCCCCTACTACTTCTTCTGCTTTTTCAATCATAGATATGTCTTCTTCCTGGATTTCAATCAGTGGTTCTGTCATTCTAATTTCCATTTCTTTCTCTCTGAGAAATTCTGCATAAAATGCTGTAGCTTTATCCATTGAATCAATTCTATATCTTTGCTGCTGCCACATAAACACTAATCCTTCTGGTATCAGCCATCTGTAATTCACACCTTTTTGAAGTAGTATTTTAGTCAGAAATTGATATTCTGTCCTCATCTCCCTCACCCTTCTCGGTATTTGCTTCAGGACCACAATTTCTTTCTCCTTATACTTCAGTATTTTTTCTCCTGCAATCTGAAAAATCTGAGCTTTAATCGATTTCTTGGTAAACCTTATATGGACTTCTCATGGTAATTTATTTTGCATTGCATACCTTGTGTAGACTCGAAATATCTCATCTATGCCATTCATCATCTTTTCTTTGGTAATTTCTAATGCTTCTGCTAGAATTTCTATCATCACTTCTGCCAAATTTTCTCCCTTTTCTTCTTCTAAATTTTGAAATCCAATATAAAATTCTGCTCTATCCATCTCCCATCCGACTAATCCACTCTTGTCTTGTTCAACTTCATCCAGTCTGGTATCAATGTCTGATTTTTTTCTCTCTTTGCTCCTCCTTTTCCTCAATTTTTTGGAGTCTATCTTCATATTTCAACATCATTTGTTGTATGCTCTCCACTTTCTCATCTGTCTTCTCTGTTCTTTCTTCAATCTTCTGAACTACTTGCAATATCATCTGTAATGTCGTCTCCTTTTCCTTTTCCCCCTCCCTTTCCCTCTCCTTCTCCTGTTGTAGCATTGTCTGTATGGATCACTGTCCTCCAGATGGAGATGAAGAGGGCATAGTTGTGGAAGAGCCAACAACCATTACTTTTCTACTCATTCTGTGAAGTAGTCGCAGATGCTTTGTACAAATGGGAGAGAAAGAAAAATAGAAAAATAGAAAAAGAAAAAAAAAAGAAAAATTATATTCTTCAGGTTCTTCTATACCTTAATCCAGTTGTGGGTGGAACAAATATAACTTCAAGTATTAATCAAATACTCAAAGTCAAAAAAGGAAAAAAACAAAACACCAATAAAAAGCAGAAAAACAATCTTCAGGCACTTGTATACCTTAATCCAATTCAGTTCAATAAAAAATATCCGTCTTCTTGACAATCTAAGTTAAAAATCCTCCATCAACTCATAGTCCAATTAGAAACACTTACACAGGGGAAGAGTACAGAGAGCTGTCTCTTGAAAAATGAAAAAATAAAAAATAGAATAAAAAAAGATGTTCAAATAAAAATCACTTCTATATAAAATTCAAATATTTTTTAATTTGGGTTCCAAATATTATTTACTGTTCTCTTTCAAAGTCAATTCTTTCTCATTCAACAGACTCCTGCCTCTAATAGTTCCCCAAATAGACAATTCTACAGATAATTTTAAGTGTTCTTTTGGTGTTCTTCCATCTATCTTATCTATAAGAGGGCTCCAAGTCCTTGAAATGCAACAGAATATAGCACAGTTGTTACTTCTTAAACCAGGGGTGGGCAAATGTGACTCTTTTACAACCTGTGGACTTCAACTCCCAGAATTCCTGAGCCAGCTTGGCTGTCTCAGGAATTCTGGGAGTTGAAGTCCACAGGTTGTAAAAGAACCACATTTGTCCACCCTTGTCTTAAACCAACAAAGAGATACAAAATTTCCAATCCACTAGATGGCAGTGTTACATACTGTCTCCTTCCCCTGCTGTGTTCAATGAACTTTAAAAATCAAATTAGCCAAAAAGGAGAAAAAAACAATAAAGCAAAGTGAAAATAAAACAAAGTCAAAGTGAAATTATAATAAAAAGGCACTAAAAATTTAAAAATGAAATAAACAAGTCTCTGATCCAATCCAATTCAGTCCAGTTATATATAAAAAACCATAAAAACAACTCCCTATGACTCAAGTTCAATTCCGCCACTTAATTTTCTTCTGTCTTCAATTTAATCTTTCAGTTTCAGGGTGCTATCATTATATAGATTATGATTAAAAGTTTCTCACCGAGTCGACACACTTCTTTCCAATCTTCTGTTTTGGAGCTGTTCCAACTTCAGCAGCTACAATGGCTGCCACGCCACTGCCGGAAAAAGGACTTCTCCTGGATCAACCAGGGACAGGATGTGCCCTCCGCTATCACAGTCTCAACGGGACTGTGAGGTCCAAAAATGTGAGTCCCTCTTTGTGAGATGGGGTCATGGGGTTCAGATTGGCTTGTTGCTTACGTACCTGGCTCCCTGCCGCGTGGCAACAGCCCTGCCCGAGCTACTCGACGTGATAGCCACGGTGGCGGTGGATACACCCAGGCTTATGGTCATGGGTGATTTCAACTTGCCGTCCATTGGTGAAACGTCTGAAATGGCTCGGGAATTCATGGCTTCCATGATGGCCATGGACCTGACCCAGTTAGTTCATGGCCCCACCCACAGGGCGGGTCACACTCTGGACTTGATTTTTGTCTCTGGCCAGTGGTTGAGTGGTCTTGTTATAGGGGATATAGACATGGAACCCTTGTCATGGTCTGATCACTCGCTCTTTCGCCTGGATCTTCAAACCGCTGCACCCTGCCGCAGGGATCCGGAACCAACAAGATGGGTCTGCCCCAGGTGCCTGATGGATCCTGATAGGGTCCAGATGGAGCTTGGGCCATTTCCTGAGGATCTGGCACATGACTCGGCCGAGGACCTGGTGGCTGCCTGGGATCGGGTGGCTGGTGGAGCCTTGGATTGAGTCGTGCCTTTGCGGCCTCTGACCCAGTGTCGATCCCGTGCGGCCCCTTGGTTTACCAAGGAGCTGAGGGAGATGAGGCGCCAGAAAAGATGCCTGGAGAGCGGTTGGAGGGCCAGTCTCGCTGAATCTGACCGAATATTGATAAGGTCACATATTAAGGCCTACCTAGTGGTGATAAAAGCGGCAAAGTTTAACTACTTTTCCGCTTCTATTGCGTCATCAGAGAATCGTCCGGCCACCCTGTTTAGGGTGACCCGCTCCCTGCTCCACCCGGGCATGTGGGAGGATCGCTTGGAAGGGAGGGCTGAGGATTTCAGACAATACCTGTATGACAAAATCGCTCAGATCCGGGGGGATTTGGACTCTGACTGGGTAGATCCGGGCACGGTGACGAGGAACAGTCTTGAGAACGTTACCTGAGAAGAATTTGACTCTGTGACTCCTGATGATGTGGACAGGATTTTGGGGAGACTTAGTGCGGCCACATGTTTACTGGACCCATGTCCCTCCTGGTTAGTACTGGCTTTCCGGGAGGTTACACGAGGCTGGCTCCAGGGTATTATCAACGCTTCATTGAGTGAGGGTCACTTCCCCACTGCCTTGAAAGAGGCAGGGGTGAGGCCTCTCCTCAGGAAGCCTTCCCTGGACCCGGCAGTATTAGCCAACTATCGTCCTGTCTCCAACCTTCGCTTTATGGCGAAGGTTGTTGAGAGTGTGGTTGCGCGACAGTTTCCACAATTCCTGGAGGAAACATCTTATCTAGATCCATTCCAGTTGGGTTTCAGGTCTGGGCACAGCACGGAAATGGCATTGGTCGCGTTGGTCGATGATCTCTGGAGGGCTTGGGACAGGGGTTGTTCCTCTGTTCTAGTCCTGTTAGATCTCTCAGTGGCTTTTGATACCATCGACCATGGTATCATGCTGCACCGGTTGGAAGAATTGGGGATGGGGGGCACCATGTTACGGTGATTCTCCTCCTTTCTCTCCAACCGGTCGCAGTTCGTGTTGGCAGGGGGGCAGAGGTCGACCTCAAGGCCTCTCATTTGTGGAGTGCTGCAGGGGTCGGTCCTCTCGCCCCTTTTGTTCAACATTTATGTGAAGCCACTGGGTGAGATCATCCGTGGCTTTGGGGTGAGATACCACCAGTATGCTGATGACACCCAGCTGTACATCTCCACTCCAGGCCACCCCAATGATGCCCTTGAAGTGATGTCCCAATGCCTGGAGGCTGTGCGGATCTGGATGGGGAGGAACAGGCTCAAGCTGAACCCTTCCAAGACTGAGTGGCTGTGGTTCCCGGCATCTCGATATAATCAGTTGACTCCATCACTGACTATTGGGGGGCGAGTCTTTGGCCACTGCGGAGAGGGCTCGCAATCTGGGAGTCCTCCTGGATATGCAGCTGTCCTTGGAGGAACATCTGACGGCTGTAACCAGGGGGACCTTTTGTCAGGTTCGCCTGATTCACCAGTTGCGGCCCTTTCTTGATCGGGATTCCCTGTGCACAGTCACTCACGCCCTCATCACCTCTTGCCTAGACTACTGTAACGCTCTCTACATGGGGCTCCCCTTGAAGAGCACCCAGAGGCTCCAACTGGTCCAGAACGCAGCCACACGGGTAGTGACGAGAGCAGCATGGCGCTCCCATATAACACCACTCCTGCGTGAGCTGCACTGGCTCCCAGTGGTCTTCCGGGTGTGCTTCAAGGTTTTGGTTATCACCTTTAAAGCGCTCCATGGCAAAGGGGCTAGCTATCTTTGAGACCGCGTGCTGCTATCGATGACCTCCCATCGACCCGTGCACTCCCACAGAGAGGGCCTCCTCGGGGTGCCATCAGCCAAACAATGTAGGCTGGTGACCCCCAGGGGGAAAGCTTTCTCTGTGGGGGCACCTACCCTCTGGAATCAGCTGCCCCCAGAGATAAAGAGAATCCAAGACCTCGGTGCCTTCTGCCGTGCCCTTAAAACTTTTCTTTTCCAGCAAGCCGGGCTGGCTTAAAAATATTTTTTTAAAATGTTTTTAATCGGTTTGTCACTTTTTAAAGTATGGGGCCAAATTTATACATATTTTAAATTGTTTTTTAATGTTCGTATTCTATGTTTTTTAATTCTGGCTGTACACCACCTGAGTCCTCAGGGAGAAGGGTGGTATATAAGTTCGAAAATAAAATAAAAAATAAAATAAATTTGTGTTTTACATACATGTCTAATTTCTTTTTCAATAGTTTAACTATTTAACTGCAGCTGCTAAGATTAGGGCAGCTTTAGCTTGCCTTTAATTGCGTCTATGATAGTGGAAGGAGTTCATTTGGCCTCCTTCCTTATTTGTAGTAGAGATCCTCATCTGTCTTTTCCTGGATTTTTCTGTGTTGAACACTAAAAAAAAATCACAATTAAATTTAGTCACAATATAATTATACTACTAATACCACAACTTTTTCTCTCTCTTGACATGACAAGGAAGTTCATTACATGTGGTTGATATTAGAAAGAAGAAAAACTAAATGTGAACTAGCTGCCTGCTGAAATAAAAGTTATGCTCTTGGAGACTTGATCAAAGTCAAGGGAATGCATTAAATGAATTGCCAAAAGTATAACCAACTTGAATGTTTGGAGAAGTATCTCTTTTTTCTACTAAGACTATTTTGACATAGGCAGATTTCTGTTAAGGAGGTAACAGCCAAGACAATTGGGAAAATGTTTAAATTTTATTATAGAACATCTGATTTTATAAAATTGCCTTTAGACTTTACTTTGTAAAGTAAAGAATCTATTTCTGTGGGTTTGAAATGGTGTGGAAAGCTCTGGGCCCTTGTTGTTAAGTGGACTTGATTCTTCTCTTTTTTCTTTTAAGGTTAGGGGCTAAATAAAAAAGGAATCTCCTCAGCCAGTTCCAGTCACTGTTCATTTACACCACTCCTGCACATTCCTTTGTTGCCTCAGCTGTCCAAGCTTCATGGCAGCCATGATGGCTGCCTCTTCTTCTTGTGGATGAGAGGGAAGAAGCCCTGGTTCAAGCAGGAGAGTTGCTTCTCTGTGACCTACAGAGCACACCTCTTTTTTTCACCACCCCTACAGGGTGGCTTTAGCTCTTTTCGGAGCCCTCCAACAGGGAGAACTCTGCGTGGGAGTGCAGAGACCTGCCCCTCACCTCTGATCTCACCACAATATCAGCTGGAAGTCCTTGCTTCTTCTCTTCTGAAGCAACAATCAACCTAAGAAACTTTCCAGGGCCTTGTGGTCTCATTGATCATTGGTCTATGGACTAGACTTGTGGCTGGACTGAACTGGGACAGTTCTGGGATTTTTGTGAAGGGAGTTGTGGGGGAATATTAATAAACCCACTAAACCACCGTTATGTGTGTGTGTAAGTGGGACAGCACAGTCAGTTACAAACTAGTACCGAACTTTATACCATATGCTAAACTTAGTTAGGCTTAATATTTTTTTTCTTTGCAGCTTGGCATTGTTTTGTGAAGTCAGCTTTTAGGTTAAATAATTGATTATTATTGTTGAAATATATCAGTATTCAACAAGATGGGACAATATGTGTGTAGGCTTATTTTTTATTCACTTTTTTGTGTTAGTTTTTGGTTTCTTGTTTCCCTTTTTCCTGTTGAAGTTGTATTTTAATTTTGGAAATAAAATACAATACAATTATCAAAACTGTGTCAGAAATTATCAAAAGAGAGTCTTAGTTGGGTTTCCAGAGGATGAGAGTGGCAGATGTTATGATAAAAAACAAGTTTGATACTTTCACATTCAGATTTGTTCATTTTTTATTAGACAGTTTCACAGATAACAAAAACAGTAACAGGGAGCTACATATCTACATACATTTATAAACATTAAATGGCATTGCAACCCTTACATAACATGAACATAACTTTCTGGATCTCCGCTGTATCCACTTTATACAAATCTGAAATGCCTCCAATCCAAAGCATTTTGCTTTTAAAACCCAGAATGGCAATTGGCATCCATGTCCTAAAAGGCAGCTGCCTCCTGATATATATATATATATTAAACACATACACACACAGTAACTAAAGTGCTTAAACAAAACGAGGAATGGTAAAAGAATCTGACATCTCTCAAGAATCCAGCTGGGTTTTAGTTTCTGAAGAACTTTGTAAATACAAATGCTTTAAAACTGGTTACACTGTATTTAATTCTGTTGCTGTTTGTCATCTCTGAAAATTGTTAAATAGTTTAAATACTGCCAGAAAAATGATGATATAAATTGTTCTGCTGAATAACAGGCAAAATTAAAAAGTGCTGTACTAATAGATTTGTTGCCGAGAGAGAGAATGCACTAATAACATTTTTATGTTATGTGTTATTTAGCACCATATTTTATTCTTCTTAACAGTGTAATTTAGGAAGATTATATTCTGCTCGGGGACCAGCTGCGAACATCTACATTCAAGACAATAGGATGACTCCTGTTTTTTGTAATAACAAAGCAAGATGACTAGACACTTGTTTGGAATCTTGTAATTTAAATTAAATGTGTTTATTATAAAGAATTCTGCTGAGATTACTGTCTTGCAATGTTCCCTACAGCTCTGGAAACACTTCCATAAAGAAATCAAGTTTATTTTTGCTTTGTCATGCATTATATTATTGGTTAGATGAACTATTTCACAAACTACTGAAATGTCTTAAAGTGGTGGCCATGTCCTTCGGTTCTGACTAGCAAGAGAATTAGCACAGAACCAGCATTTTCTATCACTCGGGGGGGGGGGGGAGGAAGAAAGAATAATATTGAATGATGGAGTCAGGCAGATACGAGGGGACAGTGGTCTGCTACACAGAACCTGGCCAAAGAAGGGCTTCTCTTAGGCTTTTCTGACCAATTACTAGCCAGAAATCCAAAGGTGTTTGGTAAAACCATTTCCAACAATCAATGTAGAAGGGTCACGAAAGGTTAGTCAAGGTGCCACCAGGCTCCTGTTAATGTCTGGCTGCCACAGCCTAGTTTGTCTTTCTTCTTAACAACATCTGCCATGTTCACTTCAATTCCCACACATGAACTGGCTGGGAATCAGATCCAATTTTGATTCACTTTGACCTCCACAAAAGCCACCAGTGAAGTAGGTGGCTGTCAGGTTGCAGCAGTTCTGGGTCATGCTCAGGTCATCCTGGTTTCACAGAGAAAAGGTGCCATTAGATGACTGTTTGTGGTGGACTTGATATGCTTAATTCGACCACTCATGGCCACTCTGTCCATACCGAGCTGTGCAAGATCTGTGAGAGATTTGGTCTGCATCCCCACCCCCACCCCACTTACAGATCACAGAAATATTTGTTTGCTTTCTTACATTTAAGAAATGAAATATATTCCATTAAAACGTGTTTCATTTTATCGACACACCAATATGAATATTGCAATTCACATGTGCAAGAACTTTAAAAAGCTGAAAAAGATAGCCACCTCTCACAAAAAAAGACATTGCCTGAAAGACTTATAAAGGAGACTTCTCTGCGACTGCTAACGTAAGACCATTTTTTCTGAAAGAATGATGGAAGGAAGTCGATACCTTGATGGACAACAGTCTTACCCAGAGTTACCCACCCAAGATATGATGACTGTGTTGGCCAGGAGGAAAGTTGAAGAGCTCTGGTGGCTCAGTAGACTAAGACAGTTATTAACATCCACTTACATCTGCTGCCTGTAATTACTGCAAGTTTAAATCCCACCAGGCTCATGGTTGACTCAGCCTTCCATCCTTTCTAAGGTAGATAAAATGAGTACCCAGATTATGGGGGCAATAAGATGACTTTGTATAAATATACAAAAGTATGAAGGCTATTGCTTAACACATTGTAAGCCGCCCTGAGTCTCTGGAGAAAGGCGGCATATAAATCAATTTTTTTTTAAAAAAGTTGTATTTCAAAGCAGGAATCACAGCAGAGGAGAGTGAAAAATAAATAAAAAATAGGAAGAAATGTTCCTGTGGTTTTTAAGAAGAGACTGGACAGTCACTTGGCTGAGATTGTATAGGTCAGTGATAGTGAACCTTTTTGGCACCAAGTGGCCAAACCGGAACGTGCGTGTGTGTGCCGGAAACTCGAAGATCAGCTGGCCGGCACACATGCATGCAGAAAGCAGAACAGCAGCTGGTGACAGCACGTGTGGCCACAGAGAAGGCTCTGTGTGTCACCTCTGGCACACATGCCATAGGTTCGCCATCACGTCTATAAGTTCTCCTGCTTGAGCTGGAGGATGCACTAGAAGACCTCCAAGGTCCCTTCAAATTCTCCTCTCCTCTCCTCTTCTCTCCTCTCCTCTCTTCTGTTCTCCTCTCTTCTGTTCTCTTCTATTCTTGGTGATGGGCAGGAAGAGACTTTCAATGAGACAAGGAGTTTATCATTCCAGGGACCCTGATTCAGAGCTCTTGGCATCTCTCATCCTTCTGTGTACTGATTGGAACTGTGAGGAGATGCAATCCAGCAACATCTTGAGGGTTGCAGGTTCCTCACCTCTGGCTTAAAGCTATGAATGCTTGCAAAATGTAGCTGGCAAAGAAATGCATATTGCAGCAGTACTTGGAAGTCCCACCTTCTTTGGCCCCCTTATGGGTTCTGAAGGAGCACCCTAGGCAAAGAAATATACATCACCACCCCACCTGGCAAATTATAAAGCAGGGTGGGGTCTGGCCTCCTCCTAGCATCCTGAACTGTGCCACTAGGTAAGACAATGTTTTCTAATAAGCTGTGAGCTGCTTCCTTCTGAAAAAAAAAATTCTCCGTCAGGCTCAACATCCATTGAAGCCCCCCCTTACACTTGCAAGTACTTCAGATGGGCAAGTTCAATGAGGTCGAAAGGTGTATTTGGGGATGATGGGACCTCTTGGAGTTTCCAGGTCTTTTCAAGCAATTGTTGTTTGGAACTATCCAAGGTACTGAAACCTCTGTCGGATTCTGCCTCTGACTGTACTCGACACTCTCAATGTTCCTAGAGTGCATCAAGCAACACAATCCTGTTAGTGATGGAAAGGGGGGCTGACCAGCAGGGTGAAAATCATATGAGCTTCCATCTATTTTGTCTCCCCATACCCTTCCTGTAAAACCATTCCCTGCAGATGCCACTTTTGCTCTCCCAAGACTGTTCCCCAACAATTTTCCTTTTTGCTTCTTAACTGCCAATTTCCCAAGAACTTTCGTCATGCCTTCTGACTGCCAGTTGGTATTCATGGATGTATTCTGCCAGCCTTCTGCCTGTTTGTCCTACACACTGGTTGTGGCAGTCCTTACATTGTATGTTGTAGATGACTCCTGTTTTTTATTCTAGGGCTGCTGGGTCTAAACAAACTAAAAGACTGGCGGAATGCATCCATGAAAACCAACTGGCAGTCAGAAGGCATGACGAAAATTCTTTAATTTCACAACATATAGACAGATTTAACCATAGTTTCAATTGGGAAAATGTGACGATCCTAGACCAGGCCAAATCAAAAATGCCAGAAAATTTCTAGAAGCCTGGCACTCTGAAAATCAGCCATCAATAGACACATAGACATTAACAATATCTATTCACTATGCAAAAGAGACAACCAGCCCAAAAGAGAAAAGGACTCCAGCACCTCTCCACCAGTGATCAGCACCCAGATCAGCATAGATTAACTGCAAGGTTAACTTCAGACCAACGATCAAGTAAGCAATACACCAATCAAGAAACGACCAAAGAGCCATCAGTAAACAGCCCAATCAAAGAATCTCTAAGAAGTCCCCACCCACACAGACAGGCAAGATCCCAGACTATAAACTGAGAGCAAACAGCACTCCTTACTAGCACTGATGATGTTACCTAGTTAGGATAATGAAACGTCTGCAAGAAAACAAGCAAGCTCAGAGAGCACCAAGGACTCCTCAAATAGAATAATAACAGTGAACCGTAGGTTTGGCATAACAACGTTGGGTTGTCTTCTAGGCTGTGGTGTCAGTGGGCATCTGATTTTCTTGGTACATGAACATATTCTAATGAAGAACTAAGTTAATATACACAGCCAGGACCTATTTTTACCATGTTTAAAATGTCATGAAATATTATAAACTTCTGTTTTTCCTTTTTAGTGTTTGCTTTTTAAAATGCATACTGCTGTTCAGCAAAATCCTACATTTCTGAATTGCTTATTTTGGAGGGCAGGCTATTATTTCCCACCAAGGGAGATTCTTTTAAAAACTTTTCTCCCGTGTGCATGTCAATCATTAAGACAATTTCTTCATTGGCAAAAAATACTGCAAATCAGGAACCTTTTTTTCTTACAAAATGGTCAGAATGGCTAAAAGTTTTACATGGGTAATAATATGCAGGAAAGACCTTGTAGACTAGGCAAAGAGACACTGCCAAGGGAATGGTCAGAGAAAAGACAGCAGAGCCCAGAGATTGGTAACGGCTCCAAAGGGACCCTCCCTAGTATCCTGGACTGTAAGGGAGACGAGGGAGAAGGTACTTTTAGACTTGCAAGATTCTCTCAATGTAGCTTTAGGATCAAGTAGAATTAGTTCACCAGGTCAGGTTTCCTGTCTCTCTCCCTTGTAAAGCTGATAGCGTATCTCTTGGTGCTTGTACAGATCAATTGAAAGGACATGGATAATAGCTCATGTGAAGGAAGGGGGCAAAGTCCACTTGGAAGGCACCTAGATCATTTCAGGACTCTACTTCCTTTCTAAATCAAGACCAACTGGACCTATTATACTCCTGACTCACATGTAACAGATGAAAGAAGAAAAATTCTGCCATATTAATCAATAGAAAAAGTCACTGACTCACACCTTATAATTTTATTATTGAGATAAGTTAAGGCTGCCAGATTTAAAAAAAACAACTCAAATTGAATTCTCATTGCCCTACAAAAAAAGTTACAAATTTTATTTTTCAAAGCATAGGAAGCAAGTTAAAATAATCTTGCCCTATACAACAGGGGTGAGCAATTAATTTTCCCAAGGGACCATATGAGAAACTGGGACTGTTGTAGAGGACTGCCATTGCACACACACCCGTCTGTGTGCTGGCCCTGCGCCCCACTGCCCTGCCCCCAACAATGCTGTTGACACTGCAGGCAGGACTGGGACTACCTGGGGGCCACATACAGCTCATGCATCATAAAATGCCCAAGTCTGCCCTATAATTCAACCCAGACGCAAATCCAGGTCCAGAGCCTGGAAAGGCCTGGAAAGCTCAGCCCAGCCACTTCCAGTCTTGCTCTGTTCCCTGGGGATGTTTAGTGCAGGCCAGTCAGCAAAGTCTTTTCCAATCCTGGCGAACCAAGTGAGAAAGGACTCCTAGGAAGTGCAATCCTGGCTTTTGAGAGACCCACGGATGAACATGGTTTCATCTCTCGGTTGCTCCTGGCCCCCTTCAGGTGATCCTTCTGGCAAGAATGCAGCTACAAAGCAACAGGAGAGGAGGATGAATCTGGAGTGAAGGCAGTTGTGGGGAAGGGGAGAGGATGAGGCAACTCACCCCTTCCCTCTCTTGGGATACCCCAAGCAGGACCTCAGTTCACCCACACACCAGTGCCCCAGAGTGACAGAACTGAGTTGTGGCTCCTGGGTGAGGAAGAGCAGGACAGAATTAAATTAATTAGTGCTTTGTTGTCATAACTACAGCTGCTGCTCACCCTGAGCTGCTTCTCTCCCTTCCCTCTTGGTTCAGAACTGGGCTGTCTCTCTGGGATCAGCCATTTGTTCCCATCCTGCCTCTTCCTCTCCCCCTTCTAAGGAAGAAGGAACATGACGTGCACCACCCGTCATGGATGAGCAAAGCCCAAGTCATTCTCGGATGTTGAACCACACATAATTAATGGGGCTCTGGGGTTCCTGCATAAGAATGCCTTGATCAGCAGGGGATCATCCTCTTTGTGCATCACAGCCCCAGAGGTGGGAAATGGGTGCAACACACACTTTTGGGGTGTCTGGGTGGGTTTGTGTCAAAGTTACAGTGCAATTTAAGGAAATACTCACTTTTGAGTGATCGTCTTGTTTCTCTTTTCAGCCGTCAGAAGGTGGAATTATGCCCATGCAGGAAGGATGGAAGGGGCAGTGGGAATCTTGAGACAGCCAGAAGAATTGGGTACAACGGTAAGGGGTTATCTTAATGAAACAGCTTTCACGTGAAAGTCACATTGAGCCACTGAAATTTCAGAGGTCAGAATATTTCTGCTATGAGGAAAAGCTAAAATGCAAGAGTTTGGGGAAAAGAGGTTTCCAAAATTAGAGAGGGCTTTTTCTCTCCTATCACCTGAGCAGCATCCTCTAGACACAGAAGCCAAGAATAGTCAGGTAGGATCAGTACTTACAGGGGAGGTTACAAAGGCAGACTGGGATGGGATGATCACAAAGTTCTCACAACAGCATAAAAGTGGCCCTGGATAAGCCCCATTCACAGAGGACAAGCAGACAGGCACCTGTTTCCTGCACCAAAGAGATTTTGCCTCCAGCTCTTTACCCAGAATAGTTGAGAAGATCAGGGAATCTGAACACAGATTGTCATAAATACAGCTTGCACTGTGTTGCGAAACACAACAGTCGCTAGATTTTTTTTCCATCGTGGCCCCATATTTTTATTACAACAAATCTGCTTCCCTTTGCCTGAGAAATATATTCTTGTGGGGTTTTGCTTTACCAGCTCTAAAGCTGGTTTCTTACAAGGAGGTGGCAACCTCTCCTCCCACTCAGGAATGGGTGCTGCAGGAGCAGGGAAAGCAGAGAGCCCAGTAGGGCTGAACCTGAGGCCAGAGAGAGGAAGGGAGGGGAGGGAGGGAGAGACAGTCTGGGTCTTGCACTTGGTAGTAAGTGGTTTCCATTAGTGTCTTTTCTAGCTGCTGCAATAAAACTGTCTTATCAAGAGCTGTGATCTCCAGTATCTGCCTGTGAGACTTCTTGCTCTGGCTTTGGTCTGGCTGACAGCTGGACTGGGAAGTCAAAACAAATATTCTGGACAAGAAGTAGTAAATCACTTGCATATTACTGCAGGGTGTGTGTGTGTGACAATGGTCATGACCTTGTGACTGAAGCCTGACCTATTTTTCTTACAGTATATGACATTACACACACACACGAAACCAGTATGTGTGTTCCATGTGTTACACATGCTAAAGGGGGACATTGTTTAGTTTGGACCCCCATCTTCATTCCCCCTGCAGATGTCCTGGCAAGAAAATTGTCTCCTTGAAGTCACTGGTGGTGAAGCACAATTCAAAGGAAACTTCTTGATTGTTTTTACATACAAATTGTAGTTGGTGCGTGGAGGTTTGCAGATCGCTCTCCACTAACTGTGAGAGCTTCCATGGCTCAAAACAGGACAAGGCACATTTGTTGGGGGAGGGGGGAGAGAACTATCAACAGTTATAAAAGCTAAATGGATTCTTCTTATTCAGAAGTTGTTCACCCACTGTAGGTCATAAAAAAGACAAAGTATCACTTTCATCTTTATTTGTCCATTCATCTATATTTATATCCTGACTTTATTATTGATAGAAATAACTCAAGGTGGTGAACATACCTATTTTTCTATGAGGTGAGTTGGGCTGAGAGAGAGACCGACTGGCCCAAAATCACCCAGCTGGCTTTCATCTCTAAGGTGAAACTAGAACTCTCCGGTTCCTGTTTTCTAGCCTGGTGCCTTCACCACTTTTATCTTCTTTGCTGTAAAATGCTTAAAGCTCTTAGAAATCAGGAAATGGACCCAAGACCTCTGGTTCCCGATCCAGCAAGGGGGTTAGGCTATGTATGGTTATGCTTCTTTCAGTGGCCTCTTCAGTGAAAGAAACGCAAATGCTGCAATCCAAACTGCATTACCAAGATAGGTAACATCCATGTGGGGTGGGAATTATGGAACCTGTCACCTGATGCATTTGGAGGTCTCAATCTGGTTAGAATGGCAGGAGTCAGGCAACTTCTGGGCTGAATCTCCAGTGTGCGCTTCACAAACGAATGTTTCTCAGCCTTGGCAACTATGGCAGGTGGCCTTCCCCTTCCAGAATTCCCCAGCCACACCTGTCTTATAGTTGTGCCAAGGCTGAGAAACGCTGGCTATCAGTTTGTAGCTGGACAAGGATCCCAGGGCCAGTAGCCCAGCTGCTGGTGACCTCAACAACAAACCAAAACCTCCACAGCTGGGTTTTCAGACATGCGAGCCAGGCTAAAATGGATTTGGGGGCTTGTATTTCAGGATGCTGCAGAAACCAGCCGTTGCCGGGGGTTGTGGAACGGTATTCGGGTTTTCTTAATCTGGCGTTGGTTCTGCCGGTTGCGTGAGGCAGCCACGGCTTGCAGAAGCCATCGGAAAAGAAGGGGAAGAGGGCAGAGTCGCCTCTTGCAGCCAGCCGAGAGAAGCGACGGGGCGGAAGGAGCCGCCGAGTCTCCCTCTTTCCCGTGAAGGTGGCTCCACGCAGATGCGGCCGCGGGGCGCCGGAGGCAACGGCGAACGAAATGGAAAGAAAAAGTGGAAAGAAAGCTTCCAGGAAGCGGGAAAGAAAATCCGCCGGGCGCCCCGTCCGTCCTGAGCTCCGCGCGCCCAGACCGCCGAGGGGGCATCTTCGCGCGGGCAGAGCGCTGCCCCGACGACCCTTTCGGAGGAACCGCCCACCGCCTGGCGCGGGTTGCAGATACGGGCGGGGGGGGCGTCCCGGGGGAGAGAGGCGGGGGGGGCGCTGCGGCGGCGCTCCGGCTCTGCTCCCCCCGTCGGGAAAAGGGTGGAGCCGGCCGAGACGGGCCCACGCCGCCTCCCCTCGCCGGGCTTATATCCCGGGCGGGCGCGGCGGGGGCAGCTCGGCTGGGCGGCTGCGAGTGCGAGCGGCGGGTCTGGCGCGGGGCTCGGCTGCCCCATGGCGTCGGGGCACGGAAGGCTGGGCGGGCCGGGCGCGGTCCTCCTGTTACTGCTGCCGCTACTGCTCCCAGGCCCGGCCGGCGCCTGGTACAAGCACGTGGCCAGCCCGCGTTACCATACGGTGGGCCGGGCGTCGGGGCTGCTGATGGGCGTCCGCCGCTCTCCATACCTGTGGCGCCGGGAGGAGGCCGGGCCGGAACCCCGCGGCAGCTCCTCGCCCGACGCGGCCCCGCGGTGGCTGCGGCCGCACCTGCAGCCCTGGCCGGACCCGCCCCGCCCCGCCAGCCGCTGGGGCCGCGAGCCGCTGGAGAGGCCGCCTTGCCTTCCCCCCGAAGGCTCCTGGGCCGGGCTGGCCCTCCAGCGGGCCCTGCGGAAGCAGACGCCGCCCGACGGACCGCGGGAGCCGCCGCCCGACAGGTAACGGCCAGGCGTGGCGGCGGCGACTCTGCCGCGGGGATGCCGGACCTGGAGCCGTCGAGGCGTCCTGGGGCGGCGGGAGAGGCGAGGCGGGACGAGGCGCTCCGGCGGGACTGCTCCCTCCTCTAGCCACCCGCCGTCGAGTTCCGCTCCTGGCGGCTGAAAGCGACAGAAAGGCGGCCGAGCAAGCGGGCTCCCGGCGACTGCCCGCGGGTCGCTCGCCAATCGATGCGGGCGGCGGCGGGCGAGAGGGTCAAAGCCGCGGCGGGCCAAGAGCCTCCGAGAGGCGGGGTGGGCTGGGCTTTGCCGGACTCGAGGGCTGCTCCCACCTCCGCGCTTTCCCAGGCGCGCCTTCTGCCCCTTTGCCTGTCCCGAGTGGGGGGAGGCTGAGGGGCTGGAAATGAAGCCGCGCAAACTGGCCTTCGCTTCCGAATAGCTCCGCTAAGACGGTGGCTGGATATGGTCGCCTCCCTTTCCTCCCCCCATCGAGGGAAAAGCAAATTTCCCCCTTCCCCCCGTTTGCCGAGGGAGAGAAATCGGGGAGGGGCAAGGAGCCCCCTTACCTCCCTTGTGCAAAAGCTACGCAGTTCCTCCGCAGCGTCAGGGCGCTTGGGCGAAGGTGGGGCGGCCGGAGGTCCGGAGGGAGATTTAAGGAGTCTGTTTGGGGCAGCTGGGTGCCCTCCTGGCTGAGCGGGGAGCCTCTCTTCAAAACGAAGACTGGCTGGAGTCCCCCCCCCCCATGGGACAGCCTAGCTGAGCCGTATAGAAGAGCTGCAGGCTCATCTCCCCTCGGTTGCTGTCGCAGTTGCCCCTTTGGGCCTTGACCTGACCTTCATTCACTATATTAACCACTAAGTGGGTTTCCTGCAGCCTGTTTTGGGGAGGAGACCCTCTTCTCAAGACTTACTCAGTTTGCTTGGATAGAACATAGCCTGTTTGGTTTCGTGATTAAAGTTAAGGTTAAGGTTAAGGCTAGAAACCCACAGATGACGAATTCTAGTCCCACCTTAGGTGTGAAAGCTGGATGATCCCTCTTTCTCAGCCCGTAAAGTCCAGCTTGGACAACAAGCCAGTTGGTCAGTTCCTGTCACAACCGATGGAATCAAAACGAAAGCAGACTCTGCACTTGCAGGAAAACACTAGGAAGAAAATCAAAGTTCCACTAACATGTCTCATGTTTGGTTAAGCAGATTTAGAATGTCGTGTGAAATGAATCATCGTTCAGAAATGGGCCTCCTGTTTTAGTCTGATGCATTGTGTGAATGCAGTGAATCTCCTCTTTCATGGGCGAGAGATGGCTGCTCCTATAACAAGAGACAGTTTTCAATAACACCTCACTGTTTGGTGATGGATGTGTTACAAGGCTGCCATTTTTGCAATAATTTATTGTAATGTTGAGCTCCACTCCGGAAAGGGGAAAAATTTAAAAAGTTTTTATCAATGCAGGAAATTTTGGGCATCTGCAGAGGAAGTTTTAAAAAGCTGAAGATGGCTGCAACAGCTTGACAAAAAGGCTTTCTTAGATGTGGGGCATGATGTTTATGAGGAAAGGGTTTGAGTGCTTGCTCTTAGCCTCCTTCCTGACTTTTTTGCCCCTCCCCAGGAAGAACCCAAAACAAGGAAGAGAATTCCTTTGGTGAGATGCAAACAGCTGCAAAGACACACAATTCACCAGCTTCTCTTTTCATCTCTTTCAGTATTTTTGCACCTGAGATGTGATTTCACATGAAGCCACATGTCCCGTGGGAGGAACAGCCTGAGAAATGCCACCAGAGGGCCACGGAAACTGATTTGCGAAGTGATGTGAGCAAAGCCTCTGGTTGCTGCATCTTTTATCCCCCCCACCAGAAACCACTCCACACCCCCACCCCCACCCCCCACCCCACCCCCGCTTGCCTTTAACCTGCCCAGACTTGCTGGAGGCCACAAACAGAGTCTGGGCCCTTGGAATTAAGGCTCCTGTTTGATTCTCTTCTGCTTTTCAACTCTTGGATGCAGGCAAGAAACTCCTGCTGTCTTCTAGCCAACTTCATGCTGACATCTTAGGGTGGAGAAGAAAGAAGGAAATATATGAAGTTCGTTATTCCTTTTCAGATGTCTCTAAGGCTTTTTGCTATATGATGTATACTCTGTCTTTTTCCCCTCTGGGTTACTGTACTGATTAAAACTGAAATGTAATCAACCCGCTTTGAAGTCATAATAAAAGATTAGATAAACATTGGAGGAAAAGGAGGAGGAGGATGGGGCTCTTGTCAGCAGGTGCAGCTGGTGATCACCAAAAAGTGGAGGGCCAAAATAGGAGTGCTAAGGAATAGAAGGAAAATACAAACCGGGGTTTGCTTTGAGAAATATAACAGGCTGTGGCTCTGATGTGAGTCTAGGCCCTTTCTGCTACTCATTACAATGATTAATTGTTTTCTAAACTTCCACAGTGCTTGAATTTTTTTCAAGGAATCCACTCAAAGTTAACACAACTCTTAGAAACAGTTGCAGTTACCGCAGGTTTCTGCAGGAGCCTTTCCGATACCAGCCTGCTTTAATTTGGAACAACAACATGCTGGGTTCACTCAAGTGCTACCCTGATTATTTTCAAAGGATTTTAGCAATGTTTCCCAATCTTGGCAACTTTAGGATATGTGGACTTTAATTTCCAGAATTCCCCAGGCAGCTTGCTGTCCACATGTGTTAAAGTTGCTAACGTTTCAAAATGCCTTATTAGAAACCCCCTTTCCCTCAAACCCAGCAAGAGCCAAGTGTGCATTTGAACGTTGGAACTCTGCAGCAAGGAATCCACTTCTGTGGGCTGTGACAGGTTATCAATCTGGCAAAATTCAAGGGCCTCAAAAGCTGCTCTCGACTGTTAACAGACTTCAGAAATGGCAAGTGCAGTTCAATGGGTATTTTGTATTCTGCTTTAGTCACGCTGGATTTTTTAATGAAAATACTATGTGTCCAGTTTCACCCCCAGTGAATACAGGCGGCTGCTGGAATTCCCACACTTGGAATTATTAGGAAGTGGGTTGAAAACAGTACAATACTACCATGTTTAGATACAATCCAAGAGGACATCAGAAGGAAAAGAATTGGTTCCAGTTCTGGTTGCTTCAAGTCATAAAGGATATTCTGAAACTGGGAAAAGAGGGCATTCACAATGATTTGTGACCCCTTATATCTGAAGAGGATAAGGGGGTCTAGAGGCTAACCATATGATGAACGGTTAAGGGAAGTAGATATCTTTAGCCTAATGAAAAGGCTAAGGGATGTCTTCTGGTACAGGAGGGGCAGCCACAGAGATGAGGGAGTCAACTTATTCTCCAAAGCACCTGAGGATAAGTCAAGAAACAATGAGTGGAAGCTTGTCAGAGGGAGATCTGTCATGGAAATGAAGAATTTCCTGACAGAATGATTAGTAACAGAATAAGAGAGTTGGAAGGGACCTTGGAGGTCAGCTAGTTCAGCCCCCTGCTCAAGCAGGAGACCCTATACTATCATTCCAGACAAATGACAATGGAACAGCTTGCCTTCCAGAGTTGTTGATGCTCCCTCACTAGAGGTTTAAAGAAAAGATTGCAAAATCATTTGTCCAGGATGGTATAAGGATTCCTGACTTGGGCAAGCAAGTCACTAGAAGGCCTCCAAGGTCTCTTCCAGCCCTATAGTTCTATGATTCTACAAGAGCTGCCCCTTGAGGAAGGATCCCAACAGTTCGGATTCTTCAGCTCAGAACCAAGAAAGAGATGCACAAAGATCAGGATGTGTGGAATGTTTGTGGGATGTTGTGTAGATCTGCAATGTACAGAACTTTGTAGAGCCAATTTAGCTTCCTTGTCATTGGTATGGATGATGTAGGACGGGGGTCCCCAACCCCTGGTCCATGGAGCGGCACTGGGCTGCAGCATGGCAAAAACCAGGCTGCGCAAAGAAGCGAAGCCCCATCCGTGGGATGCAGGCAGCACATGAAACCATGCCCCCTCCATTCCATGGAAAACCTCTCAACGGAACCAGTCCTTGGTGCCCCAAAAATTGGGGGCAGCTGATGTAGGAGATGACCAGGCTGTGCCTGAGGGAGGGGTCAAATACATCATCAGTCTTGAGTCCTTTCACACCCACAAGAGATCCAAGTTTAGCTCACCCTGAATTCCACTGACTTATCTCCTGCCAATTTGCTTTGACAGTTAGTACTTCAGATTCTTGTAAAGAGCTTAACTTGCAATAAACCTAAATATTCATTTGAACTGCCTGGATTTCCTGGGGCTTGTCAAATGTTGCTGGATTTGGGAGTGAGGGAAGGGATGCCATTTGTGGGCAGCCCAGAGTAAAATCGGAGGAATTGTGGTTGTGGTGGCCAACTTGGATGGTATAAAAAGGTCTGGGTGGGCTCCTGGAAGATCAAGCTCCCAATGGCTGCTCATACCGATGTTTGGCTCTGTATACCAGTCAATTGCCCAAGGATGCTGCAGAAGACCAATGGGGTGGCATCCATCTACAGCTCTGGGGGGAGCTCTGCCATAGAGTTAGCCCTACAAGAAGACGTATAATGGAACAACCCCAGCCCAGGCCCACCCAGGGAGATGAGCAAAAACATTTGCAGGAAGGTCCACAAATAACCAGGCCCTTGCTGAGCATTTTGCCAGCACCTTCAGTGGCACCTGACAGCTGCCAAAAGCAGTGGTCATATGTGAACTTCCAGTATTATCAGATGCCCCCAAACCACATACAATAGCAATAGCACTTACACTTATATACCGCTTCACAGTGCTTTACAGCGCTCTCTAAGAAATTTACAGAGTCAGCATATTGCCTCCCCCCCAATAATCTGGGTCCTCATTTTACCGATCTTGGAAGAATGGAAGGCTGAGTCAACCTTGAGCCAGTGAGAATTGAACTGCTGACAGCCGGCAGAAGTAGCCTGCAGGACTGCATTCTAAATGATGCGCCACCACACAGGTCACCAGCTGGCCCTCCCAACATGATGTTACACCATCCCCACCAAATCCCTCTCTCACCTGGGCAGTGTGGGTGTCGAAATATAGGTTTGAGGTGCTCTACCCCATCAATACCTTCTAATACAAGAACCAAAAGTCCAGTACCTTACAACCACCTTCATGTGGCAAGAATAAAAATATAAATATTTTCATCTCAAAGAAGGTACAAGAATCAACATGGTTGTCCTTACATTGGGATTTGTTTGTTTGTTTATTTATTATTTTAATGTATGGGTCCATCTATTGAAAGCCTAGAACCTTAAATGTTATTGTTGTGATCCGCCAGCAGCCTGTGGAGCTGGCAGCGGAGTTGGACAGTGAGGAGACTGGGGAGGAACATGGGCCAGTCCTGGAGTCTGGGGAAGGCTCGGACTAGGGCTCTGCATTGGAGGCAGAGATGGGGCTAGGGCCATCTGGGAGTTATGCACTCCGGAACCTCCAGAGTCGGACATCAGAGAGACAGAGGAAGAGGAGGAGCCTGTTCCTAGTGCACGCATGCACAGAGCTGCCAGAAGGGATGACTCGGGACTAAGGCGTGGAGATGATTGGCCCTTCCTATAAGGCTTAAAAGAGGGGCAAAGGCACATGAGCACTTTGCAGGAAAGCAATGTTATTAATTCTGTTCCCAGTCGACATCTCTGTTTGATTCTGGACTCCATGAGGCTTTGCCAAGTAGGTCTTTGGCAGAGTGTCAAGGGAGATAAAGGTTGGTGATTATCCTGAAGGACTTCTCCCGAAGGACTTTTTGCAACTAATTGGGACTCAGCTATGAATGAAAGTAATTCACGGCTGTTGCAATAAAAGAGGTTTTTGGGACTACTCGTCGGTTTTAATGACTCAGTAAGCCTAGGTCACAAAAGTTATTGCTGTTTGGCTGCTGAAGATTACTGGCTGACCCAGGGCAGCCTTTTTCAAACCCCCAGCTGGCTGCTCCTCCCATAGCCATTCTATGCCAGTTCCTGAGCATGTGCCAAAAAGCCAAAGTTACCCTTCGCTTGGGCTGCCCACACCGTCACCCCATGGTTTAAATCCGACTGCCCCCTTGTCACCAATCGCAAACAGTTCACAACTGCACAGTTGAGAGAAATATGGATTATTCCTGTAAAAAACCAGAAGAGTGGAGCCATATTTATCCTTTATATGACCTAAAACACCAGATGTGAGGCAGTTATGATTACAGGGCTTTTGAGGGGAATAACAGCCATAATTTGATTAAGCACATTTCATGTCAGGTCAGGCTAACATTGGAAGGAAGAGAGTTGTTATATTGAGATTGATAACATAACAACATTTTGTTATGACCAAGATGGGGCAATTAGGGGAATGTTCTTATCCAGGAAAACAGTTGTTATTTAGCCAAAACACTTCTTAAGTAAGTAATTAAGGGGCGTTCTGAGGAGGAGATTTTTACACTGAAACTGTATTTAAACCTGTAATCAAAAGTATTCTGTACTCTCTTTGTGTCTCACATAAGCACAAAGGGGTCCCTTTTGCAAAAGGTACAATAAAATCTTTGTATTGTTCATGGAGTTTCCTGAGTTGTTCATCTGGGAAGTTTAAATCTCACAACAGTTTTGAATCAGAGCTTGGGTACGCTTATCCTTTTACTACTGTTCTCAGATCCAGCACAACTAATTAGAGCTACACATCACTGATCCCCATGAAGTTCCCAACTAATGTAAGCAGAGGCTCCTCTAAATTAGTAATCAGATCATTACCCAAAGTTGTCTTGCAGCTCCTTTCCCAGATGTCCCATTGTGAAAAAGAGAGCGAAAAGTGACGGCAGCAAATGAAATAGCAAGCTATAAAGTGGAGAATCTCTTACACGCTGCATACACACCTGTTGCACACTTCTCCCAGCGGACCCTTTTCTCCCCGCTTGCCTACCTCACACCCTACATCTGTTCCAGAGAACAGCTGGTTGTCATTAATTTTGTTGTGAAATATCATTACACTTTACAAGAGACTATTTTGGGGTCTGGGATTCTTGATCATAGAAGTTCAGGTCCTGGTTCCTGTTGCTTGATCCATCAATCATCCTTCTGGATCCTCTACCCCTTGGCACATGTTTGTTTTAGGCCCTCTTAGGATGCTGCTACACTTCCAAATTCCTCTGTGTGAGTTTAGATCAAGGATTAAAGAATCCTTAGATCAAGGATTCACCCTACAGTTCACGAAGCCCATCATCTCTTCAGATCACCATAAAAGATGGTTTGCTGGGCCAGCAGCCTGGAGGTGCCATTCTGTCCAAACAGGTTCTCTCTGATTCAGCCACCTTTGGTTTCCAACAGTCAGGGTTGTAGGGATAGCTTGGATTACTCCTGAGAAGACTATTATTGTCAGGGAGAAAAACACCCTCCCTCTCCTGAGGAACGTTGTTCTGCAGCCGTAGGTGGAGAAAGGCTGGCACAAAGCAGGTGAAAACAAGATACTAGACCAAGAAAATGTAAGGGTTTTCTTCCATGAATCAGAGCAAAGTCAGAACAAGCACCAGATTTGATTGTTAGACTGATTCATATCAGTAATCCTCATGTCACTAATAATTTCCCCTTCTCAGATTATTAAACATGGCAGGTAATTGGATCCAAACTTTGATGAGTTTGGGAGATCCCAAAGTCTTGGGATCTCAGATTCAGACCTTCCTGTGTGGTTGGGTCTTTCTCCAGTTTTCTATTATTATCTGATGTTGAAGTAGCCTGTTTAATGGTAAAATTTATCTTCATTTACAACAACTCACATTTACTAAGGAAATGTATTGTTTGGGTTTCTGTCCTAATCTCTCCCAAGAAATAAGCACCGTGGATCCCACCTGAAGTGTTAGATATGGTCAGCTTATTTAAGATAGTTGTTTTATTAAATAACTTCCTTATTAAACTTTTTATGTATTATACTGCATTGTTTATAATTGTTTTAACATTTTGTATTGTTAATGATTATTTATTTTGCACTGTTTATATTTTAATTGTGGGCTGCCCAGAGTTACGTGTGATGGGCACCTAAATAAATTGAATGAATGAATGAATGAACTGAATGAATTCTACTTTTTCTACTTCCTAAGTAACCTTCCTTTTTGGTTTGCAGGGTGTCGCTAAGGGGACCAAAAAAGTCAAGATGGCATGAGCACCTAATTGGAGTTTTGGGGTGTGTGTGTGTGTGTGTGTGTGTGTGTGAGAGAGAGAGAGAGAGAGAGAGAGAGAGAGAGAGATTAAATCACAGTAGTTGGTAGGAGCCACTTCTTGACTTTCATGCTTCCTCAGATCTCAGGTTGGGCTCTTCTAACTCCGAGAGGCTTCTGTCTCTCAGCAACATTTGTTCTTTCATAGAAGCCAAAGAGCAAGCTGCAAAATACGATTTCCAGCCAGGTAAATCTTGTCCTGCTTTTTCCTTTGCATCTTGTAACACCTTAGATTTAACTTGTGGTTTTTCTCTTGCCACAAAATTTAGATATATCCTCCTGCCACTGTTTAAATGGTACATCAGCTGTCAAAAGAGTTATTGCCTGAAACAAAGGCATCATTCTAGGCAGGGCATTCATTTTATCCCAAAATTCTTCCCAGCAATGACAATGTCAACTGTCCCAATGTGCTAGCCAGCAAAAGAAATTCTTGAGACACTTCTTTTCCTCCAAGAATATAACTTTACTGAAAAACCATGTGGGTACAGAAGTGGAAAAGCCAGTTCTAACATTTTGCGCATGAAAGCGTAAGATAAATTCCTTGTTTCCATTCCCCCCCCCCCCCAAATCCTTGCATGGTCCTTCTCAGAGTTGGTGACCTTGAGTGTGTGTGTGTAATTGTCCCCGGCTTCCAGATGGCCCACTTTCATTCCAGAATTTCCCTCCCAAGCGACCCTCACACTCCAGTGCCTTCCCTCCCCCTCCATTTTTGTTGTCTCGTTGCGAGCAGACTGTGTAGTGAATCAACCAGGACAGACAATTGTAGTTTCTCCCATCTTAAAATATCTTTTTAAATTTCATTCATTCTTGTTTAACATAGTTATTTTGAAATAACATACAATTCATATTTGTCACAGTGATAAGCAGATATTCAACTTTCTTCTCAATCTTAAAACCCCCTTTATCCAACAATTATGTTTCATCTTCTATTTGCATGTTTTTGATTAACATCTTTGTCTTCCATTTAATAATCTTAAAGCCTACATAAAAATTGTAATTCACCACATTCAATTAGATTTCCCATTCATGTCTCAGTTCCCTTTAAAGGTTCTTCTAAAACCAGCACCAAGTCATCTGCAAAAGCCCTTAATTTATAAGCCTCTTTCTTAATCTCTGCTCCCACAATCCTCTCCACTGACATCTCTTTTCAGCCTTTCAAGAACTAAAATGCACCAGAGAGGAGACAGGAAGCAACACATCCTTCATCTCCGTTCCCGAGAGGTGCTTTGCAAGCAGGCCCAGGGAGAGAACATGTAGACAATCTTCAACTTCTGACCACGGTTGGGGCCAAAATATCTGTTGCTAAGCAAGGCAGCTCTTAAGTGAAGCGTGCCCAATTTTTGATCTTTTTTGCCACAGTTGTTAAGCAAACCACTGCAGCTGTCCAATGAATGACGTGGCTGATATGTGAATCCAGCTTGCCCCGTTGACTTTGCTTGCTGGAGGCCAGCTGGGAGGTCGCAAATGATGATCATGTGACCCTGGGACTCTGCATCCATTGCAAATAAATGCCGGTTGTCAGGGACCCAAATTTTGATCATGTGACCATGGAGGTGCCACAATGGTTGAAAGTGCGAGGTCCAGTCATAAGTCATATTTTTTTCACTCCCATTGTAACTTTGAACGGTTTCTAAATGAATGGTCGTAAGTCAAGGTCTACCTGTATTAGCTTCTTAATACAAAATCACGACCTTCCTACGGTCTCCCCTTTGTCCTCTTGCCAGCAGAAGCAGAAATCCCACCTGCTCCTTGAGGCCCCAGAGGCCTGTTCAGCCTGCTGGCTTGTCCATTCCCTGGTTGCTGAGGAGCTCTTCCTGTCTGGAGAACAAGTGGCACAGACTATGTATCCTAGCCTATATATAGGATATGTATGTATCCTATGTATTTTCCTTGCTTCTGCCTGTTGCTTGTGTTAGATCGGCGCAGGGAAAGAAACATGTGACTCAGCTGCAGTCCGTTCAGCACTTTAATAATGAGAACAGAACTGCCGGCTGTGCTGCCGAGCCTCCTTTTATGCGGCTCCGGCAAGCCAGCCGGCCAATGACAGCTATTCAAAACTCCCGCCGGTGGAATCAACCAATCCCCTGGCGGATGTCCTTATAAGGACATAACACCCCTCCCCTCTTAGTTCTTAGTCCATCAATCCAAAGTCCACGTGAGTTATGTAGTCGCGCAGGTAGGTGGGATGGTGAATGGTCCTTCCTGACCTGCGTGGTTCAGTCCTTTCCACAACACTGCTCCGGACAGATCAAGCTCCTGTGCTCCTCCATCCCTGCGGCAGATCACCTTGGGACTCGGCCATTGAGTGTGCGGGGCCTCGCCTAGCGCCTCCAGCTGGATCCGTGAAGACCCTCTGCGGATGAACTGGACAGCTGAATCTTGGTAGGAACCTCGGTTCTCTTCCCTTCTCTGCGCCTCTCTCTTGGGGTCTCCCCCCGTCGGTGGTGATAGGGCTCCCCCATGGTTGAGTCCCCGGTAGTTCTTGTTGTTGAGTCTGGTCCGCCTCGTGGGGGTGGTGCTGGCCTACCCTGTCGGGGTTGAGCAGTCCTCCCTTGCAAGGGTGGTGTAGGCCTCCCTGGCTGGAGCAGCGTTGGAACTTATTGCTGGTGTGCTGTGCGTCCCAGTGGAACTGGCCTACCCTGTCGGGGTCGTGTAGGCCTCCCCTGCAGGAGTGGTGTAGATCTCCCTGGCCAGGGTGGCGTTGTGACTCATTGCAGGTGAGGTGGAAGTCCCCCTCGCCGGGGTGTCAGATGCCTACCTTGCCAAGGGGGTGAAGGTTGGCCGAAAAAGGTTGTCCCTGGTCTACTTGGCCATAGTTGCAGTCTCTGTTTCCATGTAACTGATGGCCGGCATCGTTGGCAGGGAAACAGCTCTCCAGGTTGGATAGTCGCCGGTCTACTTGGTCTGTTTCGTTTCGATGGTGGTGGCTCGTTGACCCAGGTTGCCGCTGGTCGGACTCGTCATGGTACCGCAGGCCTACCTCGCCGGGGTGTTGCAGGCCTACCTTGTCAGGGTGTCGCAGGCCTACCTTGTCAGGGTGTTGCAGGCCTACCTCGTCAGGGTGTTGCAGGTCTACCTCGACGGGGTGGTTTCCTTCGACTTCCCTCCACCTTTTCCGGAGTTGGTCGATGTGCTGTCTGCAGGTCTGCCCATCGTCCAGCTCCACCTCGTACGACCTCGGAGTGGTCACTCTCCCGATGCGGCATTTCATCCATTTCGGAGGAGCCTGGAAATTTAAAGCGAAAACCAGGTCTCCACACACGAAGCTCCTAGGTGGCTGGGAGTCGTTCGGCTTGTCTCTTGAGTTGTATTGGGGATGAAGTCAATCTAGCGGTGATCACAGCTTCCTCCCCATTAGAAGTTCCGCCGGGCTCTTCTTGGTGATTGAGTGAGGTGTGATATGTTGGGCAAACAGGAACTTATCAATCTTTTCCTGCCAATCTCGTGAGTCCATTTTGGTGAGTGTGTCCTTGGTTAACCTCACCATTTTCTTGGCTTGCCCATTTCTGACCAGTCTGTACAGGGCGATGAGGGCATGCCTGATGCCCTGTTCGGCCAGGAAGTCCTCCATCGTCTTGGATGTTAATTGTGGGCCGTTGTCAGACACCAGGATGTCCGGCAGACTGTGTGTAGCGAACAAGCAGCGGAGTGCTTTGATGGTTGCTTTCATCGTGGTGGTGGTCATTGAGATTACCTCCAGCCACTTTGAGAAGGCGTCGACCACGATGAGAAGGAACTTCCCGTCCACTGGCCCCGCGAAGTCGATGTAGATCCTTGACCATGGGCCACTGGGTTGTTCCCACTCCATCAGCTGGGCTTGCGGGGGTGTTGGTCTTGTCGCTTGGCACAGGTCACATCTGGCAATCCAAGCCTCGATGTCTTTGTCTAGCGTTGGCCACCAGACGTAACTCTGTGCCAGTGCCTTCATCCTCACGATCCTGGGATGGCCGCTGTGCAGGGTTTCCAAAGTTTGTTTTTGCAGAGCTTGGGGAATGACCACCCTCTCACCCCATAGAAGGCAGCCTTTCATAGCGGCCAGTTCTTGTTGCCTCCGCGCAAATGGGGTGAATTCTTTGCTCATTCTCTCTTTGGACCAGCCCCTCAATGTCCAGGAAAGAACTTGTTTAAGGATTTTGTCCTTCTGTGTGTGACAGGCCAGCCTGGTCGATGAGACTGGGCAACACTGGTCCTCATCAATGTGGTACAGTCCAAGAGTGGGTGCTGGGTCTATAACTGGTTCTTTTACGGGGCATCTGCTGAGAGCGTTGGCGTTGCAGATGCTCTTTCCGGGTCTGTGGATTAATGAGCAGGAGTACCCGGAGAGGAAGATGGCCCAGCGTGTCATCCTGGGCGACATGTATGTGGGAGTTTGTTTGTCCCCAGCTAACAGACCCAGCAAGGGTTTGTGGTCTGTAACAATTGAGAAAGTCCTTCCATACACATATTCATGGAACCTTTTGATGCCTGCTACAATAGCAAGGGCTTCTTTGTCCAGCTGGCTATAGTTCCGTTCCACTGTGGACATGGTTTTCGAGAAAAATGCGATGGGGGCTTCTGACCCATTGGGAAGCTGATGACTGAGGACAGCCCCCACTCTGTAGGGTGAAGTGTCACAGGTCAGGATCAGGGGAAGTGACTCGTGATATTGCATGAGTACACTGTCAGATGATAGAAGTTCTTGATCTTGCAGAAGGCTGCCTCTTCTTCCGTGCCCCACTTCCAAGGTACCACCTTCCCTAAGAGTTGATGGAGTGGCTCAGCAACGATGGCTTTCTGTTTTAAAAAGACACTGTAAAAATTCAGTAGTCCCAAGAAAGCCTGAAGCTCGGTTTTTGTTTTGGTGGCAGGAGCTTCATGAATCGCCTTAACTTTGCCTTTGGTGGGGTGGATGCCCTTGCTATCAATTAAATAACCCAGGAACTCGACCTCCTGGACTCCAATGACACACTTGTCCCGTCTGACTCTGAGACCCTTTGCCTGGAATCTCTGTAGGGCAAGCCTGAGTCATTCCATGAGTTGGGTTTCAGAATTCAGAATTCAGGAGACCAGTACATCGTCAAAGTAAGGTACCACCCCAGGAATGCCTTGAAGAAGGCGTTCCATCATGGATTGGAATATGCCAGGGGCAGCGCTGACTCCAAACTGGAGGCGGTTACACTTAAATGTGCCCCTGTGTGTGACAATGATTTGTGCCTCCATAGTCTTTTCATCCACTGGCAGTTGCTGGTAAGCTTGGGTCAGGTCCAATTTTGTGAATATGGTCCCACTGCCCAGCGAATGCAACAGATGTTGCACCACTGGCACAGGATATGCGCTCTGCTGGAGTGCCCAGTTAATGGTGCACTTATAGTTGGCGCAGATGCGCACAGATCCATCAAGCTTCATGGAGGTCACAATGGGGGTGTCCCATGCCGCATGATCAATCAGTTCCAGAATGCCCTGGGCGATTAATTTGTCCGGTTGGGCATCAACTTTAGGCCGGAGGGCAAAAGGAACTCTGCGGGGCTTAAGTCTAATTGGAACAATTTTGGGGTCTAGATTGAAAGTGATGGGTTTCCCCAAAAATTTACCTAAACTTCCGTCGAAGACATCCCTGAAGTCGTCTAGGAGTTGGTCGAGTGAACTCTGCTGGATCTGGTTAATGCCGCCAATGGTGAGCCCTAGTAGCCTGAACCACTCCACTCCTAGAAGGGTCGGATGGGTCTCCTTCATGACAGCAATGGGCAGGTCCCCTGAGAAATCTTTGAACTGGACGTTGATTTTGGTCCTCCCCAAGACTCCGATGGCATGCCCTCCAAAATCCACCAGTCTCGCAGGCAACGGTTCCAGGTTTCTTTTAGACAGCTCCGGCTTGAGCTGCTTCAGCTTTCCCCAGTTGATGATTGAGTATGGTGACCCCGAGTCAATTTCCATTGGGCATGGTGACCCTTCCACGATGATGGTCACATGGAACTTGTCGGATCCCTTTGCTGCTGCGTGCGCAATCGTGGTCTGGTGGATCCCTCTGCTTTTTGGGTAATTTTCACCGTCTCGTCGCGGGTATTGGGACCGTTTGGATGATCTCTGGTATTCACAGTCCATTGTTCTGGGGCCCTCTGTGACTGGTTCAGCAGTTCTGCATGCTTCCGCAATGTGCCCCTTCCTTCTGCAACGTCTGCAAGTTCCATCCCACATCTGGCGCGTGGATGGTCCCCGTTGCAGCTGGCACATCTGTCCTCCCGGCCACCATCTTGTGGGTTTTCCCGCCTTTTGGGTCTCGTGACCTTATGGATGGCCATCTCAAGTTCAGATTCAGACCCAGTGGTGGTCTCATCTGTAGATTGGTGGGAATCCTTGTGAATTTTGTGGATTCCTTTGGATCTTCTCATCGCAGCTGCCGCTTTATCGGAGGATTCAGCAGCTGTGGCTTCCTCAATGACTTCTTTTAGTGACACTTTCTTCCGGCTGAGGAGTTTCTTTTCCTTCATCCCGAAGACTATTCGGTCCCTCAGCTGGACATCCACATTCTCGAACTCACAGCTTGCCGCGATCTTCCTAAGCGCCGAGATGAAATCTTTGAATGATTCCCCATCGTGCTGATTCCGCTGATGGAATTCAAAACAGTTGGCCAGTGAGGTGCTCAACGGGGCGTAATGTTCCTGGAGGACATCTTGTAGCTCCTTCCACGGCATCTGCTCGATGTCCCTTGGTGCCATGACGTCCATGGCCATTTCCAGGACCCCGGATCTGCAGTGGGCCAAGAACAGCGCTCTTTTCCTGTTGTCGTCTAGGCCGGTGAACCCGCTGCCCGCCAGGAGTTGTCTGAAGCAGACCATGAAGGATTTCCATTTCTCCTGGTTTGGTTCGAATGGAGCCAGCGAGATCTGTGGACCTGCCATGGTTCCGTGCTCAGCTCTGGTGCGTCTGCTTCAGTGACTTAGCTCTAGCGATTTGCCTCAGGATTCAGCTTTGGCAATTCACCTAGTGATCTCCGCTCTTTGAGTGCTCTTGGCAATCGTGCCCGCTGTATGTCATCGGTTGTTGCTCGTCCTTCGTCCCCAGTGTTAGATCGGCGCAGGGAAAGAAACATGTGACTCAGCTGCAGTCCATTCAGCACTTTAATAATGAGAACAGAACTGCCGGCTGTCTGCCGAGCCTCCTTTTATGCAGCTCCGGCAAGCCAGCCGGCCAATGACAGCTATTCAAAACTCCCGCCGGTGGAATCAACCAATCCCCTGGCGGATGTCCTTATAAGGACATAACAGCTTGCCCAGCAGACTTGCTCCTTGACCCTTCCCCTTGTGGAGAGGGTTTCTTTGTGCCAGGCTTGTTGTAATCCTTCCCTTTTCACACTAATACATCTGTTTTCATTGATGGTGGTGGGGGTTGTATGAGGATGCCTTCTGTCACAATCTTGCACTTGCTGCCAATGTGAAGGCCTCCCACACATGTAGCTTTGGTGTTACAATTTGGTTTTACAACAGTCATCCCTATCTTCAAAAAGGGAGACCCCAACCTAGTCGAAAATTACAGACCAAACTGCATCACCTGCAAAGTGATGAAATCAATCTTTACCCTCCACCTAGAAACAAACAACCTACTCTCTAATAAACAATTTGGTTTCAGAAAAAAATTATCCTGTAATCTACAACTTCTACACTGCAAAAACATATGGACTACAAATCTTAATCAGGGCAAAGCAATAGATGCAATTTACATAGACTTCTGTAAAGCCTTTGATTCAGTGGTACATGACAAACTACTTCTAAAACTAAAATCCTATGGTATCTCTGGACCCCTACATAATTGGATAACCTCCTTCCTGTCAAACAGACAAGAAGTGGTCAAAATAGGGAGTGCCCTATCAAATCCTGCACCTGGTAATAGCGGTGTCCCCCAAGGCAGTGTTCTAGGACCAACACTCTTCATACTATACATAAATGACCTTTGCGATCATATTATAAGTAATTGCGTTGTCTTCGCTCATGATGTAAAACTATTTAACACCACCAACAATGCTGCTACCCTTCAAAAAGACCTTGACTTTGTGTCGGAATGGTCAAACAATTGGCAACTCCAAATCTCAACCAACAAATGCTCTGTCTTACACATTGGCAAAAAGAATCAGAACACAAAATACAAGCTGAGTGAACACGACCTTGTAGATGACCCTCACTCTGTCAAGGACTTTGGAGTAATACAATCAAATGAGTCCAGAAATATTTCACAAGAAGAGTCCTCCACTCCTCTGCTCGCAACAAAATACCTTATGCCACCAGACCTGAAATTCTGGGCTTAGAAAACTTAGAACTACACCACTTCAGTATGACCTAAGCATAGCTCATAAAATCATCTGCTACAATGTCCTACCTGTCAATACTTCAGCTTCAACCACAACAATACACGAGCACACAATAGATATAAACTTGTGAACCGCTCCAAACTTGATTGCAGAAAATAAGACTTCAGCAACAGAGTGGTCAATGCCTGGAATGCACTACCTGACTCTGTGGTTTCATCCCCAAACCCCCAAAATTTTAACCTAAGACTGTCTACTGTTTATTTATTTATTTATTTATTCAACTTGTATGCCACCTTTCTCCGAAGACTCAAGATGGCTTACAATGTATTTAGAAACCATATATAAAAACATTAAAAATTAAAACATTAAAACTGTTGACCTCACCCCATTCCTAAGAGGTCTGTAAGGGGCGTGCATAAGAGCACCAGCGTGCCTACCGTCCCTGTCCTAATGTTCCCTTTAATTGTATTCATTTTATGTATTCAATTCATGCTTATACGTAAGTCTGCACTACTATTAATCTTCCCATTGTTCCTATCACCCATCTCCTTCCACTAATGACTGCATGACTATAACTTTGTTGCTGGTATCCTATGATTTATACTGACTATTTCCTAATATGATTTGATTGCTTATTTGTACCCTATGACTATCATTAAGTGTGATGATTCTTGCTGAATGTATCTTTTCTTTTATGTATACTGAGAGCACATGCACCAAGACAAATTCCTTGCGTGTCCAATCACTTTCCAAGCACTTGGAAAGGCTTTTCTTTCTTGTTCCTTTTCAGGCTGCTTAGCCAGATAAATACCATTGATTCATTAATTAGGTGCATTCCCCTTCAACCCCAGTTTGAAATAAGTTTGAGAGAGCCAGTTTGGTCTAGTGGTGAAGGCACCAGGCTAGAAAAAAGGAGACGATGAGTTCTAGTCCTGTTTTGATATGAAAACCAACTGGGTGACTTTGGGCCAGTCCCTCAATCTCATTCCACCCTACCTCACAGGGTTGTTGTGGTGGTGGCTGGAATGTCCATCATAAGGTGTTATAGTCATATGTTGAGTCATACCCAATTTACGACAATTTTTACAGTAATCATTAAGTGAATCACCAGGGTTGTTAAATGAATCAGCTTGTCCAATGGAAATTTTGCTGGAAAATGGCAAAAAGGTAATTCACAGTTCACATTGACTGCAGAATGCTGTAACTGGTGATTGCACTGCTGGCTGGGGAATTCTGGGAGCTGAAGTCCACAAGCCTTAAAGTTGCCAATGTTGGAAACCTCTGCTTTACAGCACTCCCTGAGTGGTTTATAATGTAGAAATATTACAGAATATTTTTATTGGCGAAGTTCAATTGGGCACACAAGGATTTAATAAACACACAAGGATTTAATAAAATAAATTAATTGACAACAGCAAATGTGGGCAGGGCAAGAGAACCTGTAAGCAGCCAATTCAGAAAGCTGCAAAATCCCAAGGCCTCCAGAAGCCAGAGAAACCTGCCAAGAGAGCTATATCTGAGCCTCGAGGCTTTCTGTGGGTCTCAGCTGCAAGAGAAGTGCTTGCAGCCTCCAGCAGCCTCCCTTCTGAGACCTCCCCCACACTGCTCGACTCCCCCGCCACAGTCTGCCCCATGGGTTCTGCCTTCCTACTTGGAAAGGCTTCTTGGGGTGAGCCTCAGCTGTGCTGCAGTGGCTGGATTTTAGGAAGAAAACCCCTTGCTTTGGGGCAGGAGATCAGGGCTCACAAGTATTGTAAACTTAACAATAATGACAGAGGCGTGGCGGGTTAACAATTAACAGCTCTTTATTCAATAACAGTAAAGTCTAACCATGACTCGCTCCTTACTTCTGACACTGGTGAGCGAGCCGTTTCCTCAGCGCTTTTATAGCAGAGCTGTCAGCATCTCAGCCAATAAGTATGTTCCGATATCCTGCCAGTTAGTTTCCATGCCGGCGGACCAATGGCCGCCGGCTTGCCGTAACAACAGGTGCCAAGCCTTTACAGACAAGGAGCCTCAGAATACTCCAAAGCCAACTCAGCTGGCACAGGATCTTCTGACACAGGCAAATGTGCCAGTCCTCCAGAAGAAGAGGGGGAGGCAGATCCAATGCGCCAGTTCGGTCTGCAAAATTCCTTTCTTTTTTTTTGGAAAAAATTTTTTTAAACAAAACATAAAAACATCCACCATCCATTCCAATTACAAGCAGTGTGTCGGTCGGTTACAAATCTTTTGTGCTTCATCTCATATTCATCATTACTAATTCTCTAATTTCTTGTATCATCAATCTAACATATATCTTTATATCATTATTCTCATTTGTCATTCATTTAACAATGGCATTTTCATCCCATTAAAATCATTTCCATAATTTGTATTATAACATCCATTTCATATTTCATATTTCATTTCCATGCTTTATTATCTAGCCATTGATAAAATAAATCCCATATCTTATAGTATTGTTTATCTTCCTGTTCTCTGATTTCAAATGTCAATTTGCTCATTTCAGTACATTCCATAATTTTCCTAATAACTTCTTCTTGTTTGGGTATTTCCTCATTTTTCCAATTATTAGCAAACATAATTCTAGCCGCTGTCAATACATTCACAATCAGGTAACTCAATTCTCTGTTATATGTTTCTGGTAAGATCCCTAATAAAAAAATCTCTGGTTTAAAGTCAATGTGCTTTTTAATCATTTTTTCCAACCATGTGTGGATTTTAGTCCAATATCTTTTGGCTTCTACACATGTCCACCACATATGGTAATACGAACCCGGTGTCTGATGACATTTCCAGCACTTTTCTGATTTGTTCTTGAACATTCTGGCTATTCTCGTTGGGGGTAGATGCCACCTGTAAAACATCTTATACAAATTTTCCTTATATGCTGTTGACATTGTCATTTTATAATTTTGCAACCACAGTTTTTACCATTTCTCTAAATCAATTCCATAACCAAAGTTTTTCCCTCATGCTATCATTTCTTTAACTTGTTCTTCTTCCAATTTTACCTCTAATAAATAACCATATAGTTTCTTAATTATGGTACATAGTCATCAGAACCTGTTAAAATTTTATCCAAATTAGTCAAATTATTATAAAAACCTTCTGTTTTACAATCTTTATCATGTCTAGAACATGTTTGTATATAAGAAAACCAATTCATCTTAAAACCTTGTTCTTCCAGTTCTTGCTTCGATTTAAGTTCACCCTTTTCATTCAGTAGATCACTATATCTAACAATTTGTTCCCTTTTGAATATTATTGAATGCTTCAATCGTCGACACCCAGACTGGAATTTTCAAATAATGGTATTTTTTTTATCTTCTCCCAGTTTAACAACAAAGCCTCTTGTATGTAATGTCTTCTGAAACAGCAGTCATGAACTGGTGGTCCGTGAGAAAATTTTGGTGGTCCGCAGAAAAATTATTTGCATATTTTATATTGCATTAAATTAGTGGTCCTCAAACTATGGCCCCTGGGATGGATACGTGCAATGAATGTTTGTGTTGCTGCAGAGAGTCTTCCCCTTCGGGATCTTTTTGTGTGGGTCAGAGGGGGACAGAAATTCCGACTTGGGGTTTGCTTCGGCTTCCTGGTGCTGGGGTTTGGGTGAAGGCTGGAGGGAAGTGCTGCAGGTGGTGAAGAGCCGAGGGGCTTGTTCCAGTGGGATTGCATCATGATCTGGAACTGGCTGATCATCTCAGCTCACTAAGCCTCCAGGCCAGGGGTGAAATCTAAAAATTTTCGCTACCAGTTCTATGGACATGGCTTAATTGGTGGGCGGGGCTTGTTGATCAGGTGACCTGCTGGGTATGGGCATGGCCACGTTGACGTCACTTCTTTGCCCTTTTTTGACCTACAAAAAAAAGATATAATAATAATTTTGTGCGAGAAAGTCTTAAATAATAAACTAAGTGCACAAAACAATAAGAGGTATACAAATACTTACATAAGAGCAATAAAAACGTCTTCAACGTCGCTTCTTGCACCAATGATAATAATGACCTACAAAGAGATATAACATGATATACAAATTTAACCATTTAATATGTAAATAAGAATAACAGAAGTACACAAAACAATAAAAAACAATAAAAGAAGTACATAAATACTTATATAAAACTGTTAGTCATCTTTAGCTTTGAGATGTTTTCACATAGCTATTTCAGTAGCACTCTCCTCACTTCCACTTTTCTTGCACTTGATGCGCAGATCATTGGCTAAGCGATGGTGTTCTCTGAATCATTTTTTCACTGCAGGAATAGGGTTCCATTTTGGAAGAGATTGTCCGGTAACGCTGATCGTCATGAGGTTGGTTAGATTGGAAACGGCTAGGCGACTTCTGCTCTCTGAATATATCAGGTTCATTTTCGAAAAACCCCTTTCCGCTTCTGCAGAACTCACTGCAATTGTTCTGATAATATCTTGCTTTTTTGTTACTGTCAGGAATTGCATATCTCTTCAAATCTTTTAAGACATTCTCCACAAAATCTCTATATGTCACTGTTGATGTCAATGTTGTAATTGAAAATGTCACTAAATGTGAGCAGTTGTTCTTCAGCTGCTGCCCATGAAACAACTATTTCCTCAAAATCCCAGTACTCTGGCACCAAAAACTGTAGAAACTGTAGTTTGCTTGTGTTGTGTTGCAGTTGGTTCCCAGTTTTTAAATGCTCACAGTCTATCAGTCATTTCTGCAAATTTTTGATGATACTTTGTAAAAGTCTTTCTCGATGAAGACCAACAAATCGATGGTTTTCTATGAAGTTTATATTCTTGAAGGTTTCTGAGGTAATTAGTCCTTCAACTTTTCTTTTGTATGGACCCTTTCCCTTTGTTAGCAGTTCAAATGCCTTTATTGATCTTCTCACCAGTTTTTCAGCTTTTATTATGTCCGTATTGCGTGCTTGCAGTGGAGTTGAAAGAAGTGAAATTTCCTCCAAAATGTCTATCATCAATGCCAAATTGTTTAAGAAATATTTATTTTCCAGACGGGCAGCCATACCTGAGTATTTTGCATTCCCATGAAAATATTGATGTAGTACAGGATAAGCATGCCACCCAGCTATGGTTGCCTGTAAACTACAGGCAGCCCATCTTGGCCCAAAAATTGACCAATCCTTATGATGTTAATTTCAAGTTCTTCAGATATTTCATCAAGTTCAATTCGGTTTTTATTGGACTGCTGGAAAATAGAGCATATCTTATCAATAAAAATTTTAAAATGATTTACCTGTTTTGTTTCCTTTATGGCATCATCTAAAACAAGTTGGAGGCGATGGTTCAAGCAGTGCCATAAGATGATGTTTGGAAACTCGTTTGCTATTCTGGTGCTCACTCCAGATTTTCTCCCAAGCATAATGCTGGCACCATCAGAGCAGAATGCTATCACATTTTTTTGTAGGTAGTTCCAGGTAAAGCCAACCTTATGTAAACTTTCAAAAACTGCAGAACATATTGTCTCTGCATCTTGTTTCTTCAATTCAACAAGCTCGACAAAAATAATTGGTGGGTCCTCTGAGTCCTCAACTTTTAAGAAAACTATCAGAACTGGTTTGCAGGATACTGTTGAGGCTTCATCAATGATCAGACATATCTTCAGATTTTGTGCAATGATGCTGGAAAATGTTTGGGTTTTAATTTCATTTGCAATGCACTCAACTATTTTCACAACTGTTGGCGTTCAATGCAATCTTATTCCCAGATCTACTCCATTTTCAGTTTGTAATTCTATCAATTCCTCTATGCTTGAAATTGGTCTGCATGCTTTTGCCAGGCTGTAAACAGTTTTGAACATTTTAGAAGTGGTGCCAAATTGCCTTTCAGAAATCTTGTCCATTGCTTTTGTTATGGCTTCCTGCTCAGCTTGTTTTACATTGTCTCTACAAATGGTATGCGATTTTGATACGAAATGTTCTCTCATTTTCTTCCAGAGAGATGCCTGGTGCACTTCCTTGTTTTTCCCAGCTGGCTCAATCTTGAAAAGCTTCCACTCTTTGGACACACGAATACCACTCTCCATTGTGAAGCCATGTTTCGTACAGTATGTACAACCCAGTTTCTTGTTTGAAATTTCCAAGCCATCATACTTCTCTTGGAAGTAGCTGTACTGTTGCATGGTCCAGCAGTCTGGAAGAATGCTTCCGATTCCGGGTGCAGCGGGTGACTCTATACTTGATTTGCTGCTTTCTCTGGTTTCAGGTGGTGGTGCTTCTGGCACGGGGGATGGTTTTTGTTCCACTTCTGCTGATGGTTGTTCAAATTTTGGTTTCTTGGCCAGGAAACTCATCAAAGTCTGTTACCTTTTCATCCTTCCTGTTAAAGGCGGCAGCTACTGCAAAAAGAAAAAAAGCAGCTTTGTTAGCTGATGACACACAATATAAAAGCACACAGAAAACCTCAAAAAGCTCAAAAAACCAACTTTCACACAACACAACTGGCTCACCCACAATGTAAAAGCAGCTGTGCTAGACCCAAAATGGCCCTGCCACAAGCAGGAACTTCACACAGCCACAAAAAGCCCAAAAAACCAACTTTCACACTTTACACACACACAACACAACACAACACAACCCAGCCCAAACATTGTAGAACAGATGGGTCTAAGACTAAAAACGATGAAAAGGCCTATCACATTCTGTCAGCTAGATGGATTGGTGGCTGGGGGTGGGGGCAGCCCATTTTGTGACCGAACCAATCGAGATGAGGATGGGGGGTCACCTAGAGACTCTGAGTTTTATTGTGGCCCCAGGCATGGAACGGCCCCTCCTACTTGGGTTGCCCTGGCTCCGAAGATGGAACCCACGCATAAACTGGAAAACAGGCATGTTGCGCATCCACTCCAACCAACCAGGAAAGAGAGAGGAGGAACCCCATTGCATGACCGAAGGGGCCACAACTGCGACAGACCACATTGTGGGGGAAGAAAGGATCCCAAAAGAGTATTGGGACCTACGGGAGGTGTTCAGTGAAAGGGCATCAGATGTACTATCCCCCACCAGCCAACGGATTGTACCATTGAAATCCTCCCTGGGGTAAAACTCCCTAAACCAAAAATCTATCCCATGACCCCCCAGGAGCTGGGGGAACTACGAGACTTTATTGACAAAAACTTAAAACACGATTTTATCCAACCGGCCAGGCCACGGGTGGCAGCAGCAGTACTATTCCGGGAAAAGAAGGATGGGTCTTTTCGTCTGGTGGTCAATTATAGAAATTTAAACGCAATTTGCGTTTAAAAATATCTACTTCCTGCCTCTCATGAAGGACATACTAGCCCACCTAGGCAAAGGAAAGATTTTTACAAAGCTGGACTTATGGGAGGCTTATTATAGAGTTTGGATTAAAGAAGGGGATGAATGGAAAACGGCTTTCAACTGCCCACTAGGATGTTTCCAGTTTCGGGTGCCCCTGCCGTGTTCATGCAACTAATTAACGAAGTGCTGCATGAACACCTGTACAAGGGGGTGCTGGTCTACCTTGATGTCATTCTTATCTACACCGAGACCATGGACGACCATGTAAAATTGGTGAGGGCCATCCTGAAAAAGCTTAGAGCTGCTGAACTGTATGCTAAACTACCAAAATGCGAATTCCACCAAATTAAAATTGACTATCTGGGGTACCGCATCTCACATGAGGGGATAGAAATGGATCCAGAAATGGTCCAGGCCATGTTGGAATGGGCTCCTCCATGCACCCACAAACAACTATAGAGTTTCCTGGGATTTGTTAACTTCTATCGACAATTCATCCCCTCGTTCGCAAAAATTGCACTACCAATTACTAATCTTCTGAAAATGAAAGGAGAAGAGAGACCAAAGCCCTTTCGGCTTCTTGAGTGGACTATGGACTGTCAGGCAGCGTTTGAGAAACTAAAACGACTGTTTGCTGTCCTTAAACTTCCTGACATGGAAGCCCCTTTTGTTGTATAGGCTGACACCAGCGATGTAGCCGTTGGGGCAGTGCTACTTCAAGCGAGCGCAGAAGGAAAGCTGCAACCCTATGCCTATACCTCTCAGAAATTATCGGAGACCGAGAGAAGATGGGCCATATGGGAGAAGGAGGCTTTTGCTGTTCATTGGACACTGTTAACGTGGAGACATTTCCTTGAAGGGGCTAAACACCATTTGAGGTGTGGACTGACCACAAGAATTTAGAAGCTTTGAAAACACCACGAAAGCTGTCCCCAAAACAAGTCCACTGGGCTCAGCACTTCAAACGATTTAATTTTCTATGCTGTCCAGAGTCCCTTGGGAGTTGGGCAGCATAGAAATGTGACAAAATAAATAAATAAATAAATTTTTACCTGCGCTACCTTCCTGGAGGGAAGAACTTCATGGCAGATGCTCTTTCAAGACTGCCGCAATACAATAGTGTTAGAGAGGAAGTGATTCATCCGATTATCCCCTCAAAACAACTGGTGGCACTAGTAGTTACTAGAGCCCAAGCAAAAGCAGATCCAACTTTGCCTGGCGATTTGAGCAAGCAGATAAGAGAAGCTCTAAAAACCGATGAGTGATTTTTGGCCCATTCAAATGAGTGTACACTTCAAGAAGGACTTGCCTGGGTGGGAGCTAATTGCAATGTTTTTTCTCTGGCCACCTGTAGTATTTGTGTTTTTATCAATTTCTTAGTAAACCTTATATGAACTTCATGTGGGAGTTTATTACGCATTGCATATCTTGTATAAACTCAAAATATCTCATCAATGCCATCCATCATCTTTTCTTTAGTGACTTCTAATGCATCTGCTAAAATTTCTACCATTATTTCTGCCAGATTTTCTCCCTTCTCTTCTTCTATATTTTGAAATCTAAGATAGAATTCTGATCTATCCATCTCCCATCCAATTAGGCCACTCTTATCTCTTTCAACTTCATCCAATCTAGTATCAATGTCTCTGATTTTTTTTCTCTCTTTGCTCTTCCTTTTCCTCAATTTTTTGGAGTCTATCTTCATATTTCAACATCATTTGTTGTATGTTCTCCACTTCCTCATCTGTCTTCTCTATTATTTGTTCAATCTTCTGAACTACTTGTAGTATCATCTGTAATGTCATCTCCTTTTCCTTCTCCTTCTCCTGCTGTTGTAACATCGTCTGTATGGATCGTTGTCCTCCTGATGATGATGAAGAGGGTGTAATTGTGGAAGAGCCAACAGTCGTTACTTTTCTACTCTGCCTGAGGATTGGTCATGGAGGCTTTGAACTAATAGTAGAAAAAAAGAAGGAAAAAAGGAAAAAAGAAAGAAAAAAAAGGAAAAAATATTCTTCAGGTTCTTCTGTACCTTAATCCAATTGTGGATGAAGCAAATATTACTTCAAATATCTTCAAATATCAATAAAAAACACAAAGTCAAAAAAGAAGAAAAGAAGAAAAACAAAAAACCATTAAACAGCAGAGGAACAATCTTCAGGCACTTGTATGCCTTAATTCAATTCAAATTTAAAAAAAACACAATAAAAAGAAAAAAGGAAAAAGTTAAAAGTCATCCATCAACTCTTAGTCAAAATAAGAATATTTACACAGGGGAAGAGTACAGAGAGCCATCACTTATAAAATTTAAAAAGTAAAAAATGAAAAGAGAAAAAGAGAAGAAGAGAAGAAGAGAAAATGTCCAAATGGGAATCACCTCTATATAAAGTCCAAAAAGATTTTTTTTCTTTCCCCTTTTGTTTGAGTTCCAAATATTATTTACTGTTCTCTTCCAAAGTCACTGAAATCCTTCTCATTCAACAGGCTCCTGCCTTTGATAGTTTCCTGAAGAACACCTGAATAAACAATTCTACTGTTACTTTTAAATGTTCCTTTGATGTTCTTCCAACTATCTTATCTATGAAAGGGCACAGACTCCTTGAATTGCAACAATATAACACATTTGTTACTTCTTTTATTAACAAAAAGATACACAGTTCCAATCTGCTGGATGGCAGTGTTACATACTCTCCTCTTCTTCCCCTGCTATATTCGATAAATTTTTAAAAAGTCAAGATAACCAGGAAAAAAAATATAATACAAAATAGAAAAAACAAAAGCAAAAAAGAATTATAATGAAAAGGCAGTAAAAGTTTAAAATGCAATTCTTACATGGGAAATGCCTAGACCATCCTGGCAGGGAAGGGGCAAAACCACCTATCCCACATGGTTCCCACCATGACCCTTCCCTTGACCCCTCCTTACCTTGACTCCACCTCCAGGGTATATAAGACCATGCCCAAGGTCCACGTGTGTTACTCCAGATGTTCTCCTGTAAGAGATGATACATGTGTTAATAAACATTCTATAAAAAGAAACCTCATGTTGGGATTCTTTGGGAACGATCCTTGGAAACATTCAACAATATGGTAGCAGAGGATGGTTCCCAACCCAACTGAAACAGGACATGCAAGAAGCATCCAGGACGTCTGAAACAGAAAGAAGATCCTGCACGCGAGCATATCTAAAAAAAATGGAAACGCAAACATCGACCACAATGGACCAGACGGGAGATGAGATCAGACCGATCTCCACCCCAGATACACCTACGACGACCGAAAGAAACAAAAAGAATGAAAACAAGAATGAAAAAGAAAATTTTTTTTAAAAAAGTTGCTAGACCTCATCGAGGCCGCACCCAAAAAACAGGAATTAATCACGGAACTCCGGGCCCTAGTCGAGGACCACGGAGCAGCGACTGATGAAGAAGAAGACGAGACGGGGAGTGAAGAAGAAGACACGGTAGGCAAAAAATGCCCAGATACCCTATTCAACTTAGATTCAGAAGAGGAAAAATTCCTCTCCCCCCAGCGGCCATCTTTAGAACTGACGTCACCCAAGATGGCCAACAACTCACCAATAGGAAGCCGAGATTTGAATTTCTCAGCGGGAAATGAGGCCTGCCCAAACCCCAACAATAGAAACCCTAAAACAAAAGGGAAAAACTACAACGAAAACAAGATAGAGTGGGACGAGGGGCAATCTAGACTGCCAACCGAAGAAGAAATAAACAAAGCCAAGCGGCTACTAGACGCGGCCTACAAAAACAAAATAAAGCCACTAGATCATCGCATGCACCAACAAAGCATGCCAAAAACCAACAACTACACACTGGGGGACCCTAGAGAAAAATACAACTGGGCACCATGGCAGCAACAGCTCACCGGGGACCCCTACACGCCTTTCGCGAGACCCGAACCAGAACCCAGGGGGGTCGCGACATATTTACCCGACCAGAGAATGGACCCAAGACTCCCAGGACATCCAACCGAGATGAGCTTCGCGGCGACCTCCGGCCATCCCGTCTTCGCGGACCACAGCCGGCAACAGCAAGACATCCAGGCGAACTTTGCTGGGCCGCCGACTCACCCAGGCTGCTTCGGAGGCTTCCAGGGGATCCAGGACGACTTCCTGCAGGACCAACACCAGACGAGACCACCAGAGATCGAGCCCTGGACTCATCACCCCGGCTGGGGCCTTCACCGGCGAGCCTTCCACCTCAACTGCCAGCGAAGAATGAGACCGGAGCATGCGCAGTATCCGCCTATGGGAGAAAATAGAGAAAAAATAGAGACAAGTCAATACAGAGCTGTACCAGGCACCCCTAAGCCATACTGCGAGTTCCCTCAATTTAAAAACCATGGACAGCGACTGAATGTGAGTAACATTACACATAGTTCCCTGACTTTACCAACTGACTTTAGCAAACTCAAGCCAGATGGGACTAACCTTTTGGACTGGAACCAAAACTTACAATTAATTTTTCTTAGAGAAGAAATGTTATATTTAGTGGATGATCCCCCCAGAAGGCCATGGACATATGAGGTGGATTGTTTACACCACAAAGCTTATTATTTGCTAATTGCTAGTATATCCCCTTCCCTTTACCCCAGTCTAGGCAACTACATGACAGTGTCAGAAATAGTGGGGAAATTATTTAGACTCTTTCACATCAAGAGTGCAGCCACCACCACAAAATTATCTAGGAAATTTCATTCAGCAAAACTTAAGGCAGGTACACTTATGGGGGAACACATAGTCAATCTGAACAGTATCAGAGCAGAGCTTGCACAAAGAGGAGAAGCCATAACAGACCAAAGCATGAAAAGCATCATAATAAATTCTTTAGACTCCAGCTGGGAAAGTTTCATAATACAAATAGACAGCCTCAGCATAGAAAAAATACCACTAGAAACACTTACAAACAAGTTAATAGCTGAAGACAGCTATAGGAGGGACAAGTCCACAAGCAACAGAGCAGTAAAAAAGGTAGAGTTTCAGGTCAGAGGGCAAGACACTCCAGAATGCTATACATATGGTTCCAGGAACCACTATAGAAGAGATTGCCCTCGGAACTCAAGGGACAGGAGGAGTAGTTATTCCAGAGATAGACAAAGAAGGAGGTCAGGAACACCAGACAGATACATTACAGAAGATAGATACAGAAAAAGAGAGTCACATAGCTCAAGGGACAACAGAACAAAAAGGGACAACTTCAGAAATGACAACTCAGGGTCAATGTATGGCCTTGGAGAACACAAAGGTACACTGACACAAACAGAAAGAGGGAGTATGTGGCTCATCGACTCGGGAGCCACTAATCATACCATTAACAACAGAGAAATACTCTCATCCTTTAAGGAAGAGAGATATCACATAAAGGTTGCCAATCAGAGCAAGGTACTAGTAATAGGCAGAGGAGACACACATATAGAGGGCCTAGGGAAAGTAGAGGGGGTACTGCTCATCCCTGAGATACCCCATAATATTCTAGCCACAATAAAACTAGTCAGAGACATGGGAGTTAGAACCACATTTGGAGAAGAAGGAATACACATGACAAAAAACAATAAGAAAATAGGCAGAGTCATTATTAGTGGAGAGCTAGCATATCTCCAGCCAGAAGAAAAAGGCAAAGCTAACATAAACACACATACCAATGATGGAGAAGTCAGTGAGGAAAACAATGTAGAGATAGAGGGGGACAGCTCAGAAGGCACTGAGGAAAACACGACACACAGAGAGAAATGACAGATAGGGAAGCCCATACATGACAATTGCGCCCACCTACTACACAGGAAGTTAGGCCATGCCAGCTTCCCAGTTATACAGAAAATGATTGGATGTACCAATGGACTTCAAATAAAGAATTGTAAGAATTATCTGGAATGCTCTATTTGTAAAAGTTCAAAAATGAAAACAAAACCAAAACCAAAAAAAGGGGCGCGTACAACACAGTCAATTTTTCAATTGGTACACATGGATCTAGTTGGGCCCATGAGACCCTCCATTAAATATAAAAAAAGGTATTTTCTCACAATTGTAGATGATTACAGTAGATACAGTTTTGTCTACACACTCAACCACAAGGGGGAGACATTTCAGAAATTCAAGGAATTTTATAAAAGGATAGAGACACAACATAATGTAAAAATAAAACAAGTCATGACCAATAGAGGGTCAGAATTTTTGTCCAGGGATTTTACCAATTGGCTGAAAGATCATGGGATACTACATTTTAAATCAAGCCCATTTTCGCCTTTTCTAAATGGGGTATTTGAAAGGAAAAATGGGGTACTGCAAATGATGACTAGATGCGCCCTAGAGGACGCAGGTCTTGGGCAACAATTCTGGGCGGAGGCGCTCACATATTCAAACTATACTTTGAACAGACTGTGGTCTAGTATAGTCAATAAAACACCATATGAAATAGTATATAACAGGAAACCCAAAATAGATCACCTACACATATTTGGGGTTACCGCTGATGTGCACATCCCCAAACAATTGAGACACAAAGGAGATAAAATTTCAAGAAGATTAATATTTATGGGGTATGAGACAGGAACTAAGGGATATAGGTTCATCGATAAAAACAACAGGTTCGTGATATCCAGGACGGCAACCTTCCATGAGAATGCCAACTGGTCCAAGATTCATTTAAATGAGACATTACATATACAGGGAGACAAACATACATCCAAAGACGAGGACAAAAGTAGCACCACAGTAAGGGAGGAGAAACCAGAAGTAAAACCCAAGAGACAGGGAATAGACACTAGGGAATGGAAAGAAGGACACCCCATTATCAAGGTAGATACACTAACACAGAAGGAAGCAAGATACAGGCACGATGCAGATACACCACCCAGTAGACCAATCAGAAGCAACAGAAACAAAACACTAAAGAAATTAGAAGATTATGTAATGTCAGTGCACGCAGGTAGAGTAACACCCAACTCATACAGGGAGGTAGTCAGACTGCCACCAGAGGAAAGGGCAAAGTGGGAGCAAGCCATGGACAATGAGATGGCCAGTCTAAGAGAATTAAATGTATATACACCAGCTAAGAAACCAGCAGGCAAAGCGGCCATAGGAACAAGATGGGTATATAAAATTAAGGAACTGGAAAACCAAGAAACACTGTACAAAGCCAGGTTGGTGGCACAAGGTTTTGCTCAAAAGTACCCCGAGGACTATACAGACACTTATTCACCTACGGTCAGGACTGAGAGTGTTAAGTGCGCCCTGGTCATAGCATCACTGTTGGACTTAGAGGTATATCAGTTCGATGTACAAACTGCCTATTTGCATGCGGAGCTGGACAAAGAAATCTTCATAAAGGCAGCCCCCGGTAGAGACACGCAACAAGGGAATATATGGAAACTGAATAAAAGCTTGTACAGTTTAAAACAGTTGGGGGAAAGATGGTACGAGTGCCTGGCTGGAGGTGCTCAAGGACATGGGGTTTATTGCAACCGCAGCCAACATGTGTTTTTTTACCAAAAGGGAAGGTACATCTACCGAATATGTACTTGTATATGTCGATGATATTTTGTACTTTGGGCCTCATTAACGCAAATGTGATGATTTTGCAAAAGGGCTAGAGAAACACTTCACATTAAAGACTCTGGGGAGAGTCAACAAATACTTAGGAGTACAAATAACAAAGACACATAAGGGGTTCAGATTGTCACAGAAAGAAAAAATAATAGAATTATTAGACAAATGCTGCAACATGGGGGAAGCAAAGCCATGCGAAACCCCAATGCAGGTAGATTTTGTGAAACATATGTATGAGGAAAGTGAACCATTTAAAGATAACACTTTGTACAGGTCAGTATTGGGGTCTCTCCTATATATAGCGAACTGGACCAGACCGGACATCCTACTTGCAGTTAATCTATTATCAAGGCATGTAAGTGAACCCACTAAATATCATTGGGAGGGAGCAAAAAGGGTACTCAGATACCTGAAATACAGTCCAGATGCCTATCTAAGATTAGAACCTACAAAATCCAATGAGCCCATATTGACATGTTACGCAGACGCTGACTGGGCCGGAGATACCAAAAGTAGAGAAAGTACCTCAGGTTACATTTTCTTTATCAACGAATGCCCAGTATATTGGTATACAGGGAAGCAAGTACTTGTGGCTACCTGAACCGCAGAGGCAGAATATATCTGCTTATCCAAAGCAGCCAACAGCCTGGTATGGTTCGATGATCTGTTAAGCAACATCTGAGCTGAGCCAGCCTACCCCACTACCATACATGAAGATAACAAAGCAGCAATAGATATATCAGTAGCTGATGCAGTAGGTCAGCGATCAAGACACATAGACATAAAATAAAAACACGTTAGACAATTGGCTGAAATAGGTTTTATAAAAGCAGTACATTGTGATACCATTGAACAGATAGCAGACATATTGACAAAACCATTACAGAATAAGCAACATTCATACCTCACATTGAAACTGGGAATTCAATCAACAGACATCAAATTGTTCTCAGATGGTAGGCATTTAGAGGGGGATTTGTTACGTGGGAAATGCCTAGACCATCCTGGCAGGGAAGGGGCAAAACCACCTATCCCACATGGTTCCCACCATGACCCTTCCCTTGACCCCTCCTTACCTTGACTCTGCCTCCAGGGTATATAAGACCATGCCCAAGGTGCACGTGTGTTACTCCAGATGTTCTCCTGTAAGAGATGATACATGTGTTAATAAACATTCTATAAAAAGAAACCTCGTGTTGGGATTCTTTGGGATTGATCCTTGGAAACATTCAACAGCAATAAACAAATCTGTAATCCAAACCAATCCAGTCCAGGTTAAATAAAAACAAACCCACAAACGCAGCAAGTTTAAAAATAAAAAATAAAATACTTTAGACTCAAGTTTAATTCTGCCGCTTAAAATTCTTCTGTCTTCTATTTAGTCTTACTTTCAATCTCAGGGAGCTCTCATTATATAGATTATGGTTAAAAATTTCTCACCGATTTGACACACTTCCTTCCTATCTTCTTTCATTCCGGAGTTGTCCCAACTTCAACAGCTGCAATGGCTGCTGCCCCACCACTGGAAAAAAGGGCTTCTCCTGGATCAACCAGGGACTTTGCGATGTCCTTGGGATCGACAGGTTGTGCCCTCCACTATCACAGTCTCAACAGGACTGTGAGGTCCAAAAAGGACCATCCAGCTCCTCCCCTCGGTCTGCATCATTCCTTTCTGTGGCCTGGGGTAAAACAGCAGTTGTAGGAAGCACAAACTCGTTGGCCTCTGGCTGTCCAGGGACTGGGGAAACGCCCCCAAGTCTTCATCCTCACAGCAGCTTCTTAAATAAGGAAATGGCTGAAATTCCCTCCTGGAGGAGACATGAATTGCCTCATTCTTGGACTATCCATTCATGCTGCCAGTCACAAGGAGAGTGGGGTCTTGATCCAAGGACTGGCCAGAGGGCACTGAGCCTTTCCCACAGCAATGCCCACCTCCTGTGGCTCTGCGGGGCCACCCATTGATGTCCACAGACAGCTTGCCATTCTGCTGGACCCAACCTTGGGTACCAGAAGCGATTGACCAGGCCCTTTTGCACCCAGGATCTATTTATACTTGCTCCCACATGCATAGCTTTGCTCACATCATGTGCCAAACTAACAATGTGTAGTAGCTGCCAAAGAAGCCAATGCAAAGCCAACAGGCTGCATCAACAGAGGGATAGCATCATGTGAAGTGTTTGCCCCACTTTATACTGTTTTGGTTGGACTCCCCTTGGAACGCTGCATCCAGTTCTGGTTGCCACAATACAAAAGAGATGCTGAGACTCTAGAAAGGGTTCAGAGAAGAGCAACAAAAATGATTGGGAGTATAGTTGGCTGCGGAATTCTGGGAGTTGAAGTCCACATGGTGGCCAAGGCTGGGAAACAGCAACACCTGCAAGATCAGAGCTAGATGCCCCAGCTGTTGCGACCTAGGCTTTCTGAATCATTAAAACACATGAGTAGTCCCAAAAACCTCTTTTATTGCAACAGCTGTGAATTACATTCATTCACAGCTGAGTCCCAATTAGTTGCAAAAAGTCCTTCGGGAGAAGTCCTTTGGATAATCACCAACCTTTATCTCCCTTGACACTCTGCCAAAGACCTACTTGGCAAAGCCACATGAATTCCAGAATCAAACAGAGATGCTGACTGGGAACAGAATTAACAATGTTGCTTTCCTGCAAAGGGCCCACATGTCTTTGCTCCTCTTTTAAGCCTCATGAGAGGGGTCAATCATCTCCAGGCCTTACTCCCGAGTTGTCCCTTTTGTTTTAATTGTTCGTGCCTTCTGGCAGCTCTGCGCATGTGTACACTAGGAACAGGCTCCTCCTGTTCCTCTGCCTCTCTGCTGTCCAACTCTTGAGACTCTGGAGTTTGCGCATCACTCCCAGATAGCCCTGGCCCCATCTCTGCCTCCATTGCAGACCCATCCGGGCCTTCCCCAGACTCCAGGACTGGCCCACGTTCCTCCCCAGCCTCCTCACTGTCCAACTCCGTTGCCAGCTCCGCAGGCTGCTGGCAGATCACAACACCAGCAGGATGTGCATGGCTCCCCGGACAGCAGAGAGTCAGGCCTCCAGAGCACCTCGAGAACATTTTGGCTTTGCTGTCATACAGCACCAAATCTGGAGCTAAAACAAACCTCTTTGTGCATCATGCTGAGCCCCAATAAATGGATTGTGTGATATCCCAATACCTCCCTCCCCTCCCCCCCACCACAGCTTCATCTGTTGTGTGAATCCAGTCATTGAAGTTCATAAGACATGGCTGACTATCAGATACCAATCCAGCCAATTGTGGTTTATTTAAAAAAAACACACACACACAACTTAGCATAATTAGCTCAAGATGTAAACTAGCTTGCCCTTATCTGTTTCTCCTGGGTTTCTGCCTGTGATGGAATACTTTTCTTCTTCACCCACTGGAGAAGAGGACATGGAAAGCTGGGGTCTTTGCCCCCCAAGCCCCCAGTTGTCCTTGAGGACAAGCTAGGGCTGGGCAGATTACTCCCTTTCCTGCTCTTTCTCAGTGCCTGCAAAGCATCAGCTCTGGCCATGAGTGGCCCTTGACAGTCCTCCTGGATGGCACCTGTTGGAAATGAGCCATTAAGCCCCGAGCGTCAGGCATTTGCCCCGGCTTCTGCGGCTAACCGCAGCCTTCTCAGGAAAGGCCGACAAAGCAAGAGGGCTATCATCGGAAGTTGGGAGATGGCTGAGCAGAAGAGGGAGATGAAAACCAATTTGAGAGGCTTAATTGGCTGCATTGAGGTGCTTCAGCCCCGGCTGTGATTGTGGCGGAGCTGAAGGGATGTGTCAATTATGGGATGAGAAACTCCAGGGCCATTCAGCGTGAAGGGCCTCTCGCTCAGCAAAGGGCTCTCCAAAGACCAGGCTTGCCTGGCGCTGCAGTGGCTTCTCTGGCACCCAGCAATGTGGGTAGGATGACAGATCTTTACAGAGAGGGTACAATGGAGAGAGAAGGCAAGGGGACACCATGACATTGCCTGCTGGAACTCCGGCAGCAACCACCAGATGTGGCTTTCCTATTTTACTCTTCATTGGCATAGAGGATCTCTTGGAACAAGTAAAATAATAACGCACCCACTTAATGCTCCCCCCACTTTTGAAAAATTGAGATTCATACTACTCAAAGCTTCAGTACACATTGCATCTCGCTGACCTTGGTTAGTATGGAAGCAAAGCATGAAAGCTTGAAATAATGGAAGACTCTGGCTATAGGCAAGACTAGGAAATTGAAATAAATATGGCCAGAAGTGACAGCCAAATGCTTCTGCTACACTGAAAAGGAAACTGAGTCTGTCCATGACCTCAGCGCCAGGAGGTCTTGACTCAAGGAAGGAGCAGGAGTGAAGAAACTGACTGAGAAGAGCAAATGTGGCCCTCACCTCCAGCAAATTACAGCTGCATCAGTTGGACACTGATATTCAGGAGATCATAAACAGATGAATCTGCCAAGGGAGACCAGATGAGCAACCTAAGGCCAGATAGGCCAAGACTACTTTTATTGCAAAGCGATAATAGCTGAGTATTGCAGGTCAGACTGCCTGCCTTCCAGTGTTTTGGAAAATAAATTGACCCCCTCCTCTTTGTGGCAACCTCTCAAATACTATGTCCCCCCAGTCCTTCTTTTCCCTGGACTGGTCATACCCAGTTCCTGCAACTGCTCTTCACATGTTTTAGTTTCCAGGTTTTTTATCATCTTAATTGCTCTTCTTTGAACTTTTTCCAAACTCTCAACATCTTTGAAACAACTTGAAACAATACAGTATGAGAAGAGACAAGGTGATTTTGTCAAAAACATCTGTCCAAACCACTGTGATCACAAACCCAGAGAGCTACATTTTGGGGACTGATGGGGAGACGATTTAACAGATGCTGTTTTGTCTGATCTTGACAGCAAGAGGCAATACATGACCAACTTTGTCTTTAAAAGAGAATATTTGTAGCTCAGGGTTGAAATGAGGGGTCCTTGGTGCTGTCTGAGCTTGGTTGTTTTCCTGCAGATGTTTCATTAGCCAAACTAGGTAAAACATCCTCAGTGCTAGAAGGGAATGGGGCTTGCTCTCTGTTCTAGCACTCACCCACTCTCTTCTAGCACTGATGCTGTTACCTAGTTTGGCTAATGAAATATCTACAAGAAAACAACCAAGCTCAGACAGCACCAAGGACTCCTTCAGTTTCATCCTATATTGGGACTCCCACAGTGCTCCCTGGTGGCCAAGCTAAGGGAAAATATAGAATACACAAGGATATACACTCTTTTTTTTTGAGAAACACAGATGGCAAGGGCTGGTGGAAGTCACATAAACCTTGCATATGCCTCATGACAATGTAATGTAATCTCTCTCTCCTCTGCTTCTGCCAGAACCTAAGGGAACGTGGAAGATAAAGACCAAGGTCCCCCAAATTCGTCATCTCTATGATGATATGATATATGATATCTATTTATCACAGAAAGCCAGTTTAGTCTAGTGTAGGGGTGTCAAACTCCTGGGCTGCGGGCCGGATGTGTCATGTGCAGGCCACACCCACACCTGGTTTAGCGAAGGGGGAAAAGTCCTGATATGTTAGATGACTCTGACACGATGACGTGAGTTTGACACCCCTGGTCTAGTGGTTAAGACCTCAGGCTACAAACCAGGAGATTAGGAGTTCTAGTCCCACTTTAGGCATGCAAGCTGCCTGGATGATTTTGGGTCAGTCCCTCTCACAGCCCAACCCACTTTACAGGGTTGTTGTGAGGAAACAAGAAGGTGGGAGTGTTATGGAATGAAGAGATTGAGAGTCATCCCAAAGGGCAAACAG
>WNWU01000025.1:17834064-17845894 GCA_012654045.1 Ptyas mucosa | reverse complement strand
TTTGAATGGTGTGGGAGTAGGAATGGGTTTCCAGAGGAAAAATGGCAGACTACAGGAACCATTTGCACTGCTCAGGTGACCCTGAGGACACAAATAAACCCCCAAGTAGGGTGAAATGTTTCTGGTTCGGACTGGATCACCTGATCTGGTAGCGATAGAGTGGTTCGCAGAACCGGTAGCAAAAATCCCTGCTCCCCCCCCCCCAAATGCCATGCGATCATCAGAGGTTTTGTCAGTCTCCGCCTTTATATTGCTTGCTTGCTCGGCTTTCATTGTAACGGGGGGGGGAGGGGGGAGCTGTCTGGATGTCTGGGAGGTGAGGGGGTAGAGTGAGCTGGTGAAGTAAATGGGAGAAAGTTTTCCTCAGCGTTTCTCTGCAGCTGGGAAGCACGCTGATAACCACTCAAGGTCAACTGTCGTGGCATACCAGAGGATGGTGCCATCGGAAGCTGCACCCCACATGACCCCTTGGGGGGGGTTGTGGATTGGATAATTCTGACTGGATGGTTGGGGGGAGGGTTTTAAGGATGCTTTCTATATGTGATTTTCGTGCCTATTGCCTCAGACCTTGCTTTTCTTTGGTTGCATTCAGTTCATACTCAGTAAAAGTACCTTTCTCTATGAAAATGGAGTTGGGGTTTTTCTTTCCTGAGTGTTGAAAGGAGGCATACCTGACATTAAGCAAGGTCTGCAATTAACAGCCATCCCAGAAAACTACTGTGGGGGCTGAGCAAAGAATGTCTGACCAAGGAGGATATGGGATATGGGATATGGGAGCTGCTGGTTCCGTGATCTCCCCGTCACACCGCTGCTGGGCAGGCCTTGCCACAGAGGTGAAAAAAGCCCAAAATTCCCTTGCTATCAATAGATACAGGGGAGTTCCAAAGGGACTGGGATTCTTTTTAACCCAAGTGTAGAACCACATGGAAGACTGGGGGGAGGATTTCCCCTCAGATGTCGCATGCGTGAGGTGCGTTACCAGGGCCCTGGAGGGGGTGGTAGCTGAGTGGATGGTGGGACTCCATAATGAAGATTCCCCTCTGATGAGAAATTATGACCAGTTCATGGCAGCCCTCAGAACCCGCTTTGAGGACCTGTTAGCTGAGCGAAGAGCGAGAATTAGAATGAAGTCTATACATCAGGAGCAGACACCAGTGGCAGAGTACACCCAGGAGTTTTGCGAGCTGATACCCTACATGAGAGGGTGGTCAGAAGTAGCCCTGCTGGAAAGCTATAAGGATGGCCTTAATGAGGATGTCTACAAGGATTGCTGCTCCCAAGGGGCCCCTAGGGATCTGCAAAGTTGGTATGTGCTGGCCGCTGATGTGGAGATTGACTTGGCCAGAAATCGTTTCCGCGGCGGGCACACCTGGAGCCAACCACCCTCCTCATCCCACAAGGGGGCTCCAAAGGCTGCAGTGGGACCTGCAGTCTCCAAGCCGAAGTCCATTGTGTGCTTCAGATGTGGAAAGGAGGGGCACTGAGCGGCTGAGTGTTTCTCTAAGCCTGGACCCAAGGAAACCCCTAGTAGATGGAAGAGACCCAACAAAACACCCGCAAAACCCCACAAAACCACCCTAAAAGGGGTAGAAGTTGTTGAGTTCGCTCCCCTGAAACAGGGTAAATTGGGAATTCCGACCTTCGCCGATGACAGCAAAACCGAAACCGATTCCGACGAGGATCTCCTGGTAAGTCAGAATGGGGGACCCATGAGCATCCCAGTAGAACTAAAGGTACCATCCACTGGGGCCCACAGGAAGATGCTAGCCCTTCTAGATTCGGGATGCACCAGGTGTGTCATCAGCCCTGAGATTGTGGAAGAGATGAGTCTAAGACTAAAAAAGGCCCATTGCATTCTCTCAGCTAGATGGGTTGGTAGCTGGGGGGTCCCCAAGCCCATTTTGTAACCAAACCGATTGAGATGAGGATAGGGGATCACCTAGAAACTCTGAGCTTTATTGTGGCCCCTGGCGTGGAGCGACCCCTCCTACTTGGGTTGCCCTGGTTCTGAAAATGGAACCCGCGCATAAATTGGAAGACGGGCGTGTGGCGCATCCACTCTAACCAGCAAGGGAAGAGAGGGAAGAACCCCTATTACATGGCCAAAGTGGCAAGCGAGGGTGCAGCAACTGCAACGGAACACATTGTGGGGGAGGAAAAGATCCCAAAAGAGTACTGGGACCTCCAGGAGGTGTTTAGTGAGAAGGTGTCAGATGTACTGCACCCCCCCCACCAGCCTACAGACTGTAGTATAGAAATCCTTCCTGGGGTAAAGCTCCCTGAACCAAAGATCTACCCCATGACCCTCCGGGAGTTTTGGGGAACTACGAGACTTTATTGATAAAAACCTAAAACGCGGCTTCATCCAACCGGCTAGGCCGCATGTATTCTGGGAGAAGGATAGGTCTTACTGCCTAGTGGTTGACTATAAGAATCTGAACCCTATTTATGTAGAAAATGTCTACCCATTGCCCCTCATGAAGGACATGCTAGCCCACCTGGCCAAAGGAAAGATTTTTACTAAAATGGACTTACGGGAAGCATATTATAGAGTTCAAATTAAGGAAGGTGAGGAAAACTGCTTTCCACTGCCCGCTGGGATGTTTCCAGTTTAGGGTGCTCCTTTTTGGACTACAAGGAGCCCCTGCAGTGTTCATGCAACTGATCAACAAAGTACTGCATGAACACCTTTACAAGGGGATTCTGGTCTACCTTGATGTCATTCTTATTTACACCAAGACCATGGATGACCACGTAAAACTGGTGAGAGCCATCCTGAAAAAACTTAGAGCTGCTGAGCTGTATGCTAAGCTGTCAAAATGCAAATTCCACCAGACTAAAATTGACTATCTGGGGTACATCTCGCATGAGGCGATAGAAATGGATCCAGAAAAGGTCCGGGCCATGTTGGAATGGGCTCCCCCACGTACCCACAAACAACTACAAAGCTTCCTGGGTTTTGCTAACTTCTATCGACAGTTCATCCCCTCATTCGCAAAAATTGCCTTACCGATTACTAAACTTCTGAAAACAAAAGGAGAGGGGAGGCCAAAGCCCTCCCATGGAATGTCAGGCAGCTTTTGAGAAACTGAAATGACTGTTTGCTGCTGAACTGGTTCTTAAACATCCTGACATGGAGTCCCCATTTGTTGTTCAGGCTGACGCAAATGCCATGGGGAATTTGCAACCCTGTGCCTATACCTCTCGGGAATTATCTGAGACCAGGAGGAGATGGGCCATCTGGGAGAAGAAGGCTTTTGCTGTTCGTTGGGTGCTGTTAACGTGGAGGCATTTCCTGGAAGGGGCAAAACACCCCTTTGAGGTGTGGACTGATCACAAAAACCTAGAGGCCTTAAAAACGCCACGAAAACTGTCGCCTAAGCAAATCTGCTGGGCCCAACACTTTAACCAATTTAATTTATCCCTGCGCTACCTTCCTGGAGGGAAGAACTTTATGGCAGATGCCCTCTCGAGACTGCCTCTATACAATAATGTTCAAGAGGAAATGATTCGCCTGGTTATCCCCTCAAAACAGCTGGCGGCACCAGTGGTTACCAGAGCCCAGGCCAAAGGGGACCTAACCTTGTCCAGCAACTTGAGCAAGCAGTTAAAAGAAGCACTAAAAACTGACGATGGTTTTTAGCCCACTCCAATGAATGTATACTTTGGGAGGGTCTCGCTTGAGTGGGAGCGAAACTGTATGTCCCTGCCAGCCTCAGGGGGGCAGTATTACAATACACCCATGATGCTAAAATCGCTGGGCATTTTGGTTTTGTGAAGACATTACATTTAGTTAAACAACAGTTCTGGTGGCCAGCACTGAAGAAAGACATAGAAGTCTATGTGGCGAGCTGCCCCGTATGTGCTTCAGCAAAGAAGCCTCCGGGGAAAACCCCTGGGTTACTTCAGAGTTTAGCCAGGCTGGGAGCCCCATGGAAGGAGACCTCCATGGATTTTATTGTTGAGGTGCCCGAAAGTGGAGGGAATACAGTTATTTGGGTGGTTACTGATTTGTTTTCTAAACAAATGTATTTTGTCCCATGTCCCAAGAGCCCTTCGGCTAAAACTCTGGCTAAATTGTTTGTCCAACATGTGTATAGATTACACAAGGCTCCAGAGCGAATTATCTCAGACAGAGGGGTCCAGTTCACCTCCCACACCTCCCACTCCTCCCACAGAAGGAGTTCCTGGGGTTGTTAGCTCCGCCTAGGGGTTAAGCTCCGTCCACCAACCTCAGACCAATGGGGCTTGTGAAAGAACTAACTCAGTGTTGGAACAATATCTTAGATTTACATAAATTATCAGCAAGATAACTGGGTGGACTTACCGTTTGCAGAAGTTACTTATAATAACTCTATACACAGTAGTACGGGGTTTACCCCATTTAAGGTAGCCTCCGGCCAAGACTTTGTGCCCATCCCAGAGTTGCCTCAGGAAAAACCCAAAGAAATACCTTCTTTGGCTGAATGGATTGAAAAGCTACGTGGTACCTGGTCTGTAATACGTGAGGCCCTGGACGAGGCTCACCAATCTCATAAAACCCAAGCTGATAAGAAAAGAATTCAGGGTAGGGATTATAAGGTAGGAGATAGGGTTTTTCTTTCCACCAAGTACTTGCAAACTAGCCAAAAGTCAAAAAAACTTGGCCCCAAATATGTGGGTCCTTTCCCTATTGTATGCATAGTTAACCCAGTTACAGTGCAATTAGAACTACCTAAAACCTCGCGGAGGATTCATTCGGTGTTTCATGTTAGTTTGCTGAAACCCGAGCGTATGTCCCCTTTGCATCCGGACCAAGAACCTCCTCCTGTCCCCATATTCATTGAAGGGAACAGCATTTTGAGGTCAAAGAAATATTGGATTCAAGGAAACATCGTGGTAAGCTGCAGTACTTGGTGGCCTGGAAACATTTCCCTTTAGCTCAGTCTGAATGGGTAAATGAGTGAGATGTCAGGGCTCCGAAGCAGCTGCAATTGTTTTATTCCAAATATCCTGATAAACCTTAATCCTGGAGCTGTACTTATGTTCTTGTTATGTAATTTTCTATTTTCCCTTATTCTGTTTTTCTTCTAGGAATAATGTCTTTTCTGCAGGAGGGCCGAATGTCAGCCTCCACCTTTATATTGCTTGCTTGCTCGGCTGCCATTGTAACGGGGGGAGTGGAGACCAGTCTGGATGTCTGGGGTGGGGGGAGTGAGCTGCTGGTGTAAATGGGAGAAAGTTTTCCTCAGCGTTTCTCCGCAGCTGGGAGGCGTGCTGAAAACTACTCAAGGTCAACTGTCGTGGCATACCAGGAGGATGGAGCCATCGGAAGCTGCATCCCACATGATCCCCACATACATCCGCAATGGAGAGCAAAATCCGGCTGCTCCCCAGACAATTACCATTTACTGCTCTGAGTCCCAAGCGGCAGGAGATGAGGGCTGCCTTGCGCCGCAAATATACCAAGACGGAATCCTGATGCCGCACTTAAAGCGGAGAGAAGAAGCTGGATTTTGCTCTCCGTTGCAGACACCAGATTGGCCCCCTGCAAGCTCTCGTCTCTTGAGGAGCCCGACCAAAGTTTCAAGCACCGCTTCAGGGAGCGCTCCTCAAGAGACAAGAGCTTGCAGGGGGCTGATCTGGCATCCGCAATGGAGAGCAAAATCCGGCTGCTCCCTGGACCAGTCATCATTTACCACTCAGAGTCCCAAGTGGCAGCAGATGAGGGCTGCCTTGCGCCACCAGCTGGCGCAAATATACCAAGGCGAATGCTCATGCTGCGCAAGTTCAAGTAGTGCTTCACTCCCACATTTCTTCTGGCCCTTGTTGGTGCTCCGGGTATCTCGGTCTCTCAGGGAGATGCTTGACTTCCTCTCAGCCCCAAGATACTGGCTGGCCCATGGGATGAGAGAGAGAATGAGAGGGACAGCGAGAAAGAGAGAGAATCAGAATGAGAAAGAGAAAGAGACAAGGAATGAAAGAGAGAATGAGAGAGAAAGAGGGGGAGAGAAAGAGAGAGAGAGAGAAAGAGAGGGAGGAGGGAGAAAGAGAGAATGAGAAAGAGTGGGAGAGAGAGAGAGGAGGGAGAGTGCCTGAAAGACCCCATCCTGTCACTGGGGGTCCAGGTGCTTCAGCAAGTGGCGCGCTGGATTCGTATTAGTGGTCTGTGAAATTTAAAATTATGAACTTGGTAGTCCCTGAGGTCCAAAAGGTTGGAGACCCCTGCTCTAAAAGAATGCAAATGACCACTGTCTGCAAGGAATAAAAATCCTTCCATTCCCTGCCATCCAGTCAGAGTTGAAGAAGCTTCTTGGATGAGAAGCAAAACGTCTTCAAAGAAAAAACAAGAAAGTCCAGTTGCCTCTTTAAAAAAGCACCTTTGGGACTACAACCCCTGATGGCATGTTCAAGGAGGGCAGCAGCAACAGAGCTAAGGAGTTTCATCCATGAGATTCTTCCCTTCCCTGCTGTTTTCCTGAACATGACTGGTGCAATTTTCCACTGATCTTCAGTGTGAAAAGCAGGAAATCTCACATATTAAGATTTGCAAAAGGCCTAAGATGCAATGATGTTCACATTTTAACCTATTTATTGAATTAGCCCAATTTCTGCATTCACATAATCCTTGAAACATGAATCAAATGGGTTGGGGAGGGTCATACAGCAATCTGAGCCCATCAGAAATGAATCATGGGAAACAATAACCCAGCTTCTAATGATGTGCAAAAGGCAGAACTGTCTACTTGAAGCATCTCATGTGCTATAGAAAGTTCATCCCCCAAAACCTCCCAGAAAAAAAAGAAGGCAAATTCTTGGCTTCCCCCTCCCTTTCCAACTGCAGCTCTTGGTTCCCAGGTAAAGCAGCCCCCTCCCTCTTCTTCCAAAAAGGATACATTGGACCTGAGGGGGTTTAGATTAAACTGGCTGCTGCTGCTCGAGAGATGGCAGCATGGAGTCATTTTGCCACACGGTTAAGATACAGCAAGGAAACACAGAATCCACAGGAAAATAATCCAGGTTTGCACACTTTTTCATCCATTGCACAGGCGTTTTTTAATGCAGTGCTTCAATTTTTTAATGTTTACCTTTCTTCTAAGAGGTAGGAAAGAGCACGAGTCTCTCATACTACATGTTCATGATAATTTCATTACATTTTACACAACTTAGACATAAAAATACAGTCTAACAATTAAGGAAAATGATAAAGAGTAAAAAGAGAATAGGGACAGAAGTGTGAAAAAGTATAAAAAGCATAAAAGTATAGAAAGTATAAGGAAAACAAATATATATAAAGAATAACTTCCAGCTTCTTCTTCCAAGGATATAAAGAATGCTTATATTCAACTCTTATAGAATAATAGAATAACAGAGCTGGAAGGGACCTTGGAGGTCTTTTACTCCAACCACCTGCTCAAGCTGGAAATCTAGACCACTGCAGACAAGTTCTTAAATACCTCCAGTTATGGAGCACCCACAACTACAAGAGATGAGCTGTTCCACTGATTAATTGTTCTTACCATCAGGAAATTTCTCCTTAATTGTAGGTTGGATCACTCTTTGTTAAACTTCCATCTGTTACTTGCTCTCAAGTGGTTGCTCTCAAGTGGTTTGGAGAATAGGTTGACAGCCCCTCAAATATTGGAAGACTGCTATCATGTCACCCCTAGTACTTCTCTTTGTTAGACTAGACACAGGGGTGAAATGCTACCAGTTCGGTTGAACCAGCAGTTTAAAAAGTTAAAAAAGCTACCAGTTCCTCCAAACTGGTATTTCCGACAATCAGCTGTGCAGCAAGGTTTGGTTTTGCTAGAAAGGGTTACACAGCACGTGCCAAAAGGAGGCTTGGGAAGGTAAATAGAACAGCAGGGGGGGGGATCAGTTGTGCAGCGCAGTTTAGCTTATCTAGAAAGCAGGAAATCCTGCTTTCTAGTGAAGCTAAATTGCACACCACAGCTGATCCCCCCCTCGCTTCTACTTACCTCCCCAAGTCTCCTTTTGGCGCACACTGCGCATGCAGCGTACCTTTGGTGCACACTGCGCATGTGCAGCCAGCAAACTGGTAGAAAACCGGTTCGGATTTCACCACTGATTAGACATACCCATTCCTACAACTATTCATTGTATGTTTTGGTCTCCAGTCCTCTGATCCTTTTTGTTGCTCTTCTCTGCACTCTTTCTCAACACCTTTTTTACATCGTGGTGACCAGAATTGGATGCAGAATTCCAAATGTGGTCATAGCAAAGCAGTATATCGCAGTACTAATACAGATAGTCCTCAACTTACAACACAATTGAGCCCAAAATTTCCATTGCTAAGTGAGACATTTGTTAAATGAGTTTTGCCCAATTTTACGATCTTTCTTGCCACAGTTGTTAAGTTACTAACACAGTTGTTAAGTGAATCTGAGCCCCCCATTGACTTTGCTTGTCAGAAGGTCACAAAAGACAATCACATGACCCTGGACACTGCAACCGTCAGTGAGTCAGTTGCCAAGGGCCCAAATTTTGATCACGTGACCATGGAGAATGCTGCAATGGTCGTGTGAAAAACGGTGATAAGTAGTGATCGTTTTTCAGTGCCATTGTAATTTTGGACACTAAATGAATTGTTGTAAATCAAGCACTACCTGTACTTCAAATGATATAATTATTAGTTTGATTACTTACTTAGTTAAAGACTATAATATAATGTCCATTTGCCCCCCCAAAAAGAGGAAATTTAAAAAATCCTCTTTTTAAAATTTAATAATCATCAAATCCATGTCAAAATTTGATTTCTCTTCATCTCCTCCACTAAGGGCTTCCAATTATATATGAATTTAGATAGGCTCAAGATAGACTCAAGATTCAGAAGGATCTTGACAGACTTGGACTCTATTCAATAAAATGCAATTCAGTGGTGAGAAAATCAAAGTCTCACTGTTAGGCAAGAAAAACCAAATGCACTGGTATAGCATAGGTGGTAGCTGGCTGAACTGGGAGAAGGAGTCTTAGTGGACAATCACTTAAGTATGAGCCAGCTGGATGCTGCAGCTGCCAAAAAGGCCAATGCAGTCCTAGGTTGCATCAACAGAGGAACAGCATTAGGATCACTTGATGTATTAGTACTGCTTCTGTAATTTCTTCAGTGATTTTTCTCTCACAAAGACCATTAACTTGGCCATCATTGCTAGTTCTGTCATCTTTATTAACCATTCCTTTATGGTGGATGCTGTGTAGGATCTTTTCAATGCTGAGCATATATAAATCACGCTGCTGTTGTTATATATAACAACAAAGCACCACGTGAGTTTTCCAAAAACTACCAGAGAAGTTTCTGGTCCAAACTGTACATTAATATTCAACATTTTTGTATTACTAATTTCCATCCAATATTGTTTAGGTTGTTCACAAATCACTTGTGAGCAACGAGTCTCTCGACTTTTCTCATTCTAGCCTCAAAGTCATCCTGCTAGAGAGTAACCTAAGATTCTGAGGTGTGGGGTTTAAATCCCCATATATTTATGGCTCTCTGGCTAACTTTGGGTCATTTATGCTCTTAATTCTCACTATCTTACAGGGCTGCTTTGGGGTTGTAATAGATCCCAACATATATTGCCTTAAATCTTAGAGAAAAGGTGAAATATAAGTGCAGTAAAAAAATATAGCCCCCAATTCACACAGTGGGTATCCCAGCTGAGCTAATCCCACATCTCTGCACTCGAGTCCATGCTCTAAATGTTCAGTGATCTCCTTTCCCACTGATTTCAATCTCACCAACATCCTATCTGGGTCTGGGTCTGTCTGTCTGTCTGTCTACCTATCTCTTTCCCTCTCTCCCTCCATCTTGAGTAAAATTTGGAAGGAGCAAGACTGAGGCTCAGTCGGACTAGTTTTAATGATGCAGCTCCTGTCCTCTTCCAGCTGATGCAGCTAGAGAGGAGCTGCATCAGCCCAATCACAGCTGCCCTCACTTTTTGCCAGCCACCCAGAAGCGTCTCCTTGGCACTGCCAGCTTGGTGCATTGGAAGCCCAAGGCATGATCAAGATCTGAGGGGGCTGAATGCCTGTCTGGGTCTGTCATGAGGAACTGGCCATGCCCAAGGTGAATGAATGCTGCCCCTTGTCATTGTTACTTACACAATTTCAGCCATATATTTTTGGATAATGATGTCACCCTGAGGAGGAGGGGCAGAGGCAAGGTAAATATCCATTTACATTCTGCTGCCAGCAGGAACACAGACCAGGTATTGGAGTCTGGCCGGAACTGGTTGCCGCAGAATTTCCCAGCAGTTGTGGGGAAAAATTAATCCAGCTTCCCTCTAAGAAGCTGGCTTGGAAATTTCCGTCTTGCCGCCTGCCCTGGGTGGGAAAGCTCCTGGATTCGCAGCTCAGGGCAGCTGACAACCTTGGCTTGGTCCAGCCGGACTTTTGCTTCCCAGGGAAAGAAGGAAAGCCCATGTGGTTTTGTGAGAAAAGCAGCAGTCAACCCATGCCACCACTGGACGAGCCACTTGCACACATCCTGCACTCTCTCCTGCCATTGGGAGAAAGGCTCTGGCACATGGGCACCAAAGCAGCTACATCCCATATAGCATGGATGTAGAGAAATGTAGAGCAGATCCCAGAGGATTCTAAAGTCAGACTCCCTGAAAGTCCCTACCTAAGTCAAAGGCCTGCTCTCTGCTTGTGCACAGAGGCACTCTCGTAATTGCCGATCACCCAGTCTTAAAAGTGATGCAAAGTATAAACTGATGACTGATTAATGTGCCTGACTGGGGGAACAGAGACTCCCTTTTGAACACACTTGACAACCTGATTTTGACTGGGATAAAATTAAGGGATGCTCCCAAGAAGAGGGGGTGCTCTCCTCGACTTCTCAGAAAATAGGGAGCGGGCAGGTGTTAATTAAATAATAACGAAATAAATATGGAGCAAGCCACCCAGCCCTGGCAAGGGAATTCCTTTGGGCATATAGAAGAGTAATCATAAATCTGCATTCTGTTAGTATCATGCAGACAAATGCTATTTTTCTGCCAATTTTTAATCAGTCTGATGAAAGACAATTTATTTTTCAAATTTCTTTTGACCAAGAAGAAAATGTAATTGAAAATCTGAGGATTGGAGGAAGATGTTTTGGAATGTAATAAGTGATTCGGTAGCCCAGCTGTCTGCAAGAGGACGGTCCAGTTCCCGGTGCTCCATCCTCTCTCCAGAGGTTTCACCCTCCATCATCCCCAACCAATCAAAGTAGGTTGAAAAGCCTACTAACAGGAATTGAAAATAAAGGCTGTGGCATCTCCCCTTAAGCCACGTCTGCAGGGGCAAAACAAATGAAACCGCAATGCAGATTTTGGGCACAGCATTATTTTAAATACCTGTTTGCTTTCAGGGCATAAAAATGACAGGCTGACATAGCAGCAAAGCTGCCAGCCTCTGATCTCTCTTCTTTCAGCTGCTAAATTGTTTTTGCGAGGGAGCAGCTCCCAATCTGGGTCCTGGCTGTTCCCAGCCATTAGAAGCCCCTGCGACATTAAGTTGGCTGCATGAATGAGACCAGGATGAGGCCTGAAAGCCACAAGAGAGGAATTCGCTTTGAACAGGTTGATCCCCAATGAGCCTGAAACCGCCTTTCTGGCTGCTCTGCTCTGGGTGCCAAAGAAAACCAGCAGAAAACCTGCCGAAAGGCGGGGGAGGGGGCGGGAATCAGCCGAAAAGCGTCTCAGTGTATTTTGCTGGCATCCAAGCAGCTCCCGCTAAACGGCAGGGCATCTCGCCCAAGCACTCATTTAAAGGCTCTGATGTTCTATTAATGAACAAAAGCACATTTCCTGCAAGTAGTCCTGACTGGCCGGGGGGGGGGGGGGGG
>WNWU01000025.1:17755361-17829064 GCA_012654045.1 Ptyas mucosa | reverse complement strand
GAAGGAAGGAAGGAAGGAAGGAAGGAAGGAAGGAAGGAAGGAAGGAAAAGACAGCAGTGGCTGCTGGCCTTGTCTGTGTGGAGTGGGGAGGAGGATTTGTGTCTTTGATTTATATTCTGCTTTTTGGCCTGGAGGCTGCAGAGAGTCAGCTTGCCCTGCTTAAGTCCATAGCACAGCTCTTGTCAGCAAGGGGAGACTAACTGTGTTTCAGAGGGGGATTCAGAGACCAGGTGGTCACTCCCCAGGAGAGCCGTGGTCTCTCTGGATGTGGTAGGCCTGTGGCTCGCTTGTCACTGTCTCACTTACCTCGCTCTGCTTTCCTTGGCTCCAGGCTTCCTTCCCGCCTTTTGGCAGCACCTCCGGCACCCCTGCAAATGCCTTTCTGCAACCTCTGCTTAACCGAAACTTGTTTGCTGAGTGGCTGATGTTGGAGATCAGCCTAATGGGGAGAATTGAGCACGTTGAAATTCGCCCTGGAAATTTTCCAGGCCTTTTATTTGGGCATGGAAGGTTCAAGTGGGGTGGATTGCTTCACGTTCCCATCTGTTTCTCCCTCCCATTGAATGTACCTGAGACAACAGCGTCGGACCTGCAGTCATGCCCACCGGTCAAACAGGAGAGGGTTAGGGTTCAGGAGAGGAATCAAGACTTCCTGGTTGTCCCTCAGATAAGGAGGCCTCAGGGTGCCTGCTAATAATCACTGGTGGCGGAAAACGGCGAGCTGCTTAGGGCAGGAAGAGCTGCCTTCTGCTGACAGCCACACAGGGGGATGGACTTGTCCACCTTGGGGTGAACAACAGCCATATTTGGGTGACCAGGTGGGGACGCATCCTCCCTTTCTCCCAGTTGTAAATGTATAAGCAGGTGGCTAAAGCATGTTCTTATGGGCTAGTGCTGAGGACTGATGTGCAGGATGGAACACCACAATACTTTCAGCTCATTCTGTTCTCACTGGGCTGCTGCTGCTTTGAAGGCACCCCGGATTAAGCTAAAATGCCTTTGGGAAGCTTGTCAGTCAGTGTACTGTGGGAACTGGATTCCATTTGGCTTTGTTAATCTGGGTTTGGGACCATGAAAACACAACCAATGGATCCTGCAGCAAATTCTCACACTGGGGAGAATTAAGAGGTGCATTCCAAGACATAGGTGTGTGAAGGGGGGTGAGATAAATCATTTGACTGGGATGGCAGAAGGCTCCTGCCTTGAGCAGGGGGTAGGACTAGGAGACCTCCGAGGTCTCTTCCTCCCATTCTGTGCAATAATGTCATTATGCAAATGCTGTTGTGACTTATATTCTTGCATCAGATGTAGGGGGGATTCAAGGACTGAATGGCTGCATTTGCATGATAATACTGCTGACTGTGTGTCATCCGTGTGGCATCATTGCTATTGGCTGCTAGTGCTGCTTTTGCAAGTTTGAGACCTTGAATGGGACCCATTTGTTGATTTTTCTCCAAAGGGGCCTTCCCAACTCCCCTTCATGGTGCAGCCCAGGGTTTTTCAACCTCAGCAACTTTAACATTTGTGGACTTTAACAAGCATGCTGGCTTGAGAATTCTGGGAGTTGCAAAACTGTAAAGGCTGAGAAATATGGTGTAACTGAGAGGTTCAGAGCTCACCGGGGTGGGGGGTTGTTCATGAGTGACTGTGGAATTAAACTGGAAAATCCCCAATGTATTTGTGGCCATTAGTTTGTTTGTTTGTTTGTTTGTTTGTTTGTTTATTTAATTCGTATACCGCCCTTCTCCAGCTGGACTCAGGGCGGTGAACAGCCAAAATAAAAACAGAGCATACAAAATTAAAAAACAATTTAAAATAATTAAATAGTTTTGGTCCACAATTTAAAACAACCAAGTTAAAACCAATTTACAATTTAAAACCAGAACAGTAGGGTCAAGCCAGGCCGGCTAGATGAAATAAATGTGTTTTCAGGGCTCGATGGAAAGCCCGGAGGTCAGGTATCGTGTGTATCTCTGGGGGTAGGTCATTCCAAAGGGCGGGTGCCGCTACAGAGAAGGCTCTCCCTCTGGGGGTCGCCAGCCGGCATTTTCTGGCCGATGGCACCCTAAGGAGGCCCTCTCTGTGCGAACGTACTGGCCGGTGGGAGGCTATTGGCGGCAGAAGGTGATCTCGTAAGTACCCTGGCCCTAAGCCATGGAGTGCTTTAAAGGTGGTCACCAACACCTTGAAGCGCACCCGGAAGACCACAGGAAGCCAGTGCAGCTCGCGCAGGAGAGGTGTCACATGGGAGCGTCCCGTTGCTCCCATAATCCCCCATGTGGCTGCGTTCTGGACCAACTGGAGCCTCCGGATATACCCCAAGGGGAACCCCTGTAGAGAGCATTACAGTAGTCCAGGCGGGAAGTGACGAGTGCCTGAGTGACTGTGCGTAGGGAGTCCCGATCCAGAAAGGGACGCAATTGGCGTATCAGGCGAACCTGATAGAAAGCCCCCCTGGCCACGGCCGTCATATGCTCTTCTAAAGACAGCCATGCATCCAGGAGGACGCCCAAATTGCGAGCCCTCTCTGTGGGGGCCAATGATTCACCCCCAATAACCAGCGATGGCACCAGCTGGTTATATCGGGACGCCGGAAGCCACAGCCACTCGGACTTGGAAGGGTTGAGACGAAGCCTGTTCCTCCCCATCCAGGCCCGCACGGCCTCCAGGCACTGAGACATCACTTCAAGGGCATCGTTGGGGTGGCCTGGGGTGGAGATGTACAGCTGAATATCATCGGCGTACTGATGGAATTCCACCCCAAAGCCACGGATGATCTCACCCAGCGGCTTTACATAAATGTTGAACAGGAGGGGCGAGAGGACTGATCCCTGCGGTACCCCGCAAGCGAGGCACCTTGGGGTCGACCGCTGCCCTCCTGCCAACACCGATTGCGACCGGTCGGAGAGGTAGGAGGAGAACCACCGCAAAACGGTGCCCCCCACCCCCAGCCCCTCCAACCGGTGCAACATGATACCATGGTCGATGGTATCAAAAGCCGCTGAGAGATCTAATAGGACCAGGATAGAGGAGCAGCCCCTATCCCGAGCCCTCCAGAGATCATCAAGTTGAATCTGGCAGTGTTTTTCTGAATCCCAATCTGGTTCACACAACTTTTTAAGTCACAATATAGCGTATTTGGTTTTTCCTGAATGTGTTAATTTCTGAGTTGTTCTACTGATATCTCTATATTAGAGAGGTAAGAGGTGTCTCTATTTTGTATAATTGCATTGTAAAGTCTGGCAACTATAATTTGCACACCCTGATTTCCTGCTTAATGTGCCAGGTGAACCCAGGCAGTTGTGACTGATTAAATCTTGTTGTGTTTACCCAACTTGTGTCACATTGGCCCCCAAATGCATTAGGACTACAAGTTCCAGAATTCCCAGCAACCTTGGTTCTGGCTCCCTGTTGGAAAGAACAGAAGAAGTGACTTCTTGGGCTAGCATTGCTCCTTGGATTGTGGAATCATAGAGCCATGATCTCCTCCTTTGATACTGCTAAATGAATATTTCCTCATAGCACTAATCAGTCAGCTTTTAGCTGAAATGTTTTGCATGTTTCTGTCTCAGCCTGTGTGTTTATGTCTGTATTTACAGTTGACATTTTGGACTCCAAACCACAAGGCTCTTTCCTTGTCTTCAGGGCAACTCCAGGCATGCTTATTAAGAAGTGAAGTGCAGTCAACCTGAATCATTTCTTCAGATCCTGATTTCAAAATGCTCAGATTCTAATCCATAATTCCTTTGGGTCTGAGTCAGTGCAGCACTTACTGGTAATAAGATGGAGGCTCTTATGGAGAACTGGGGTGCTTCCTAAGTGGGCATCTTGAAGCAAAGGCTCCATTTCTGGATGTTCTGCAGGATGGTCACCAAGGAGCTTTTTCAGCTTCTTCCCAGCCAGCTTGTTCAACTTTAGAATTTCTCCATCAAAGTTGAGAAGTTGAGTGGGATCTTTTTTCCAAACGTCAGCAGGAGGAGAGATTTAGTGTTGCCACTAAAAAAGCCCCCTTGTGCCAGGTGTGGGACTGAAGGAAGGGGAAGCTGCAGAGCCCTAGAGTGAAGGGCAGTGTAGGGCAGGGCATCCACATAACCACCTGACATTAAAGGAGGGGGCAGAAATGCCTTGCTCCACTCATGGAATTTCATTGAAATGTTTTTCTCCCTTGGAAGGCAAGAAAAACGACAGGAAACAAAAAGGAGGACAGAGGTAACAGGATAACAAACTGGGTGGAAACAAAAGAAGGCCACCATTTTCTGGATTAAAAGCCTCTGCAAAGACCCAGGTGAAGAGCCATGTCTTCAGGCCTCAGGCTGCTTCCAAACACCCCCAGGGAGGGGGTTGTTCAGGTCTGCCTGTCCCAGAGGAGGGGTCTCAATAGACAGCATTGCCTTATTGAAGGAACCTGAAGCACACTGACCCTGCAGGGTTTCTGGGGACAGGTACTGTGTGGGTCAACTAGTGCCACTGGCAAAACAGCAGCATTACATGAGCATATCAGAGCATACCCACCACTGCCTTCTGGGCCAGTTGAAGCTTCTGAGTGGTCTTCAAGGGCAGCTCCTCGTAGAGCATATTGCAATAGTCAAGTCGTGAGATCATCACAACATGAGTGACTGTCTGGAGGAAGACCTGGCAGCCTGATCTAGAAAACTGGTACACCAGATGAAACTGTGCAAAGCCCTTCCTGGAAGTTGCTCATTCTCTATAATCAAAGCAAATGGTTTTCTCCATGTAATATTAATGATGATCCAAAGCTGCTGTAAGTCATCTCTGTCTATAGGTGCAACAGCTATAAAAAAGCTCTGTTGGTTCTGGCCACAATGAGTCCTAGAACACACTCCAGATTCAGAGGCAGATTCTGCCTGTGACTGGGTGCTCTCCACGTTTACTAAAATGCTGCTTGAGAACAGCTTACCTAGCACCTGCTTAAAAAACAATTTCACCTCTGCCTAAGAAAGTCTCTAAGAGGCAGAGGGAAGGGGTGGGCCTCTCCTCTCCTCTCCTGTCCTGTCAGGTAGGGCTTGCTTGCAATGTGTTGCAGGGGGACACTTTCCAAACTCCTTTTGTAGCTTGTTGTGGGAATGTGTTGCAAAGGTTTGAACCAGTCCTAAGAAATGCAACTGCAAATGCAACTGAAAGGCAGCAGATGGTTTTCGGATGTTGAGCTATGGATGGCAGCACTGGCAGGTTGCAAGGATGCATTGAGGGGGTTGCTTCTCACTGGCCTCTGGCTTGGTCAGGCAGAGGAGCCCATTTGAGGGTCCAAATTCCTTATCGATGGGGCCAGGTTCAGAACTTTGTCTCCAAGGCAGAAATGGAAAAGTTGGGAGGATGGTTCACACAGTGCCAGACCATTGGTCTGCATCCTCCCCAGATGCTGAGTTGTGTGAAGTAGCTTTAGGATACCAAGCCATGCTGTGGATGGGGGTGGGGTGGCTGTCCCTGAACGTTTTCCCTGCAGCGGACAGAACGGATGGGCTTGCCCGGTGCTTATAGGGCTAGATGTTTTTTCTGGGAACTGGAGAAGCTTCTTGAACAAGAAGCAAAACATCTTCAAGGAAAACAAAGCCTTTTTGTGGGGTGGTTTATTAAGGCCTGAACCCCAGGAAAAGACCCAGCTGCTTGATGGAGTCCTCCTTTTCTACCCTAGAGAACCTTTTGGCAGTTGGAAGATCTTCCTGGCCCTAGTCAAGGGATAACTAAGAACTGCAGATGTAGAGCAACATGTGAATCCAAGAACTGCAATTGATTTAACCAACCTCAAGCGTCTCCCTTCCTCTTTGGCATCTGGGGCCAGACTGATCTCCCTTTCGCCACTTTCCCAGCCAAAGGAACAAACCACCACAGTTGCTGCCCTGCCTTTTGAATATCAGCTGAAAGGGACTGTATTTCTGTATACGGGACTGTATAAATGCTGTTCAGGATATTTTTTTCCCTATTTAGCAAAATCCTGTTCTTTTTGAGGGTCTTTCTGATGCTTTCTTCTTCTCCCTTCACCCACCTGTCCTTACAGGTTGTGCAGCGCATCAAAGCAGTTGAAACCGAGACCCAGTTGCTGGTGGTGGACAAAGAGACTGATGAGCATTTCCGGAGTCTCCGCCTGACCTGCTCCGAGGAGGCGGGGCAGCCGGTCATGGTGGCAAACCCTGAAGCGCCACCATCCAAAGGGCCCAATTCCAGCAACGGAGACTCCTGGAAGGCTCCAGCCGAGCTGAGCAGCAGGAGCCTGAAAAGGCACAAGCACAGTTTAGGTTCGGAGAGTGGGAAGAAGGTAAGGCTGGCTGGCTGTTCCTGGAGATGGAGGGGAAGTGCAGCGGTAAAGGTTTCCTCTGTCACTATCTGCAGCACTTAGCGGAAGTGAAGGTGAGGCCCAGGGGCCCTGAAGTGCCAGCCCTGGAGCCCCTCAGAAGAGCCCTGTCTTCTCCATCTTGGATGCTACCAGGTGCATCTGCGGAAGGACCCCAAAGGCTGGGTGGGGCCCTGTGTGGCCCGATCTAGCCTCGGGGTGGTCCAAGGTTCTTTATAACATTCCTTGCAAGTCACCTTGTCTCTCCCCCAGATCAATATTTGGGCTGCAACCCCTTTCTGAACACTGAACCTGCATGTTGCTAGGCTGGCCTTTCCTTGTTGGGCCTTCTGACATTGGAGGAACCCAGCAGTGGTGAAATGTCTAAATACCAGTTTTTGTTGCTGGCAGCTTCTCATTTCTCCAAATCTGTCAAATTCTGTTTTTCTGAGTTAGTCAATTTTGTGAATGTATCAGGTTTGCTTTGTTGAATTTGAGAAATCTTTTTTAAAGTTTCCATTCCAAATGACATGTGAGCTGATTTCTCCAAACATAACAAATGTTGCTGGCAGTTTTGCCTAATATTATCTGTTCTTTTCAAACATTTCTGGACCTTTGTTTCATAATTAGGAATGAGTTTTCTCTGACTGCATTTTTTACAGTGCGCAAACTCTGTTGCTGGGTTTAGAAAAGCAGGCATTTTGAACAGCAGCTCAACCGATGCAGAGTCACTTTGTTTTGCCTTCCAGGGTGAATTCAAACTGTTCCCCTCCCTTGCCTCAATTTCTCCCCCTTGTACAGAGAATGAGAGCTGGAGGATGGGTGGGGATGCCAAAGGGGCGAGGGAGTTCCGTGTGGGCAATTGCCATGGAGAACAGGTGGAGTGAAAGGCTTTGAGCCCAGCAGGGAGGCCGTTCTGCATGAGGGTTTGGGATGGCAGAGGGCAAGAGAATGCCAGTGGCAACAGGGAGGAGAAGCTGTTACGCAGAGGAAGTCGATGCATGCCCACATTACAACAGAAACACAGCCAGACCCAGAGTGGCTGATTCTGCCACTTGACTGGCCCTGCCCATGGCTGCTGTGGCAAGTTCTGGGTGGGATCGTAGTTCTGCTTGGATACCAGGCAGCTGAGCCTTCTCCCCCTGCGCTTCCTCCAAAGAGCCAGACCGGTATCAAGAGAAGACTCCCAGAACTCTAGCTGGGTGCCTGGTGACTTCCTGGGGGCATCTGTGTCCAGTCCTTGGAAGCAGTATGGAAGTGCTTTCCTGCTGCCCTTCCCAGGAAGCTTTTCCCCATTCCTACATCTAGCCTGGAGCCCTGGGATTTTGCAGGATCTCCCATCCAGGCAACTCATGAGATTCAGCTTTGGAGATTGTCTAAAGTCAGTTACTCAATTTATGACTACAATTGGGCCTGAGATTTTGATCCTTAAGTACTATGGTTGTTAAATGAGTCATCACATAACCAAACTTGATTTTATGGCCATTTCTTCAGTGGTTGTTAAGCAAATCACATGGTTATTAAGTGAATCTTATAGTTGTTAAGTGAATCCAGCTTCCCCAGTTGATGTTGCTGGGTGGAAACAGACTGGAAAGGTTACAAATCCCGATCATGGGACCGCAAGATGCTGCAGCCGGCGGGAAAGGTGAACTGGTTGCCAAGCTCCCAAATTTGATCACGTGATCATGAAGGTAGTGTGACAGTTGTAACTTTGACAACAGGTTGTAAATCACTTTCACCAAGGCTGTTGTAACTTTGAACTGTCTTTAAACAACAGGTTGTAAGTCAAGGACCACATATTGACGTTAAGTGGTAACAATATTTATTCATTTAATAGCATTAGTCTACAAATGTTTGGAATGCTAATTTTGCGCCGTTTGATCTTGATTGCTAAAATGACATGGTCAGATTCATTTCCATTTGGATGAACCTGTGGATAGTTTCCTGAAGATTTTTTTTGATTTAATGCCGAAAAATGACAAATTAACAGAGAGGCTCAGCCATAACTCCATATTTTATGCAAATGTTTGAGGCAGCTTGTCTGTCTCCCTATGAACACAGCATGGATTTGTAAATGCATTTTATGTACATTGCTGTAGCACAGGGATTCCCGAACCAGGAACCTTGATTAAAATCAACATCAGCATGTCCCATCAACTCCTCTGCAGATTTGTTTCCGCTCTTGGTTGGCTTTTCCCTTAGAAAAACAAAATGGAATAGCAGAGAACGGTCACTGTTGGGTCAGCTTTAGGAAACTTAAATGACATCTGCTGGGAATACAGCACTGGGTGGGGGTGGGGAGACCCAGTAGGATTTTGAGTTCCAGAAGGAGGTTGCACTTTTTTCTGGAGGATGGGGAGAGGGAGCTCAAATCTTGATCTCATGAACTCCAAACAAACTGGAGAAAAGAATGTCTCGGAACAGCTGTAGGAGTGGAGGAGGAAATATGCATCTCTGAACTAACAGCTGTTGCAAAATGATGCTCTTGATACAGTTGTGTGTGCCTTACGGTCAGCCCCGTTAATGGCTCTGCAGTTGGGTGGCAAAGAACTCACTTCTGCCACCTGTATAAAGCGGTGCAAGAGCGCATTAGTGTGTCGGTTTGTCACATCCTTCTATGTTTGCTAGTAATGGGGAGGAGAGGGCAAATAAACAGATGGAAGGAAGGCATGCTGTCATTTCAGAGCTCGGTAGGAACTGCCCACCTGCTTCCCAGTTTGTCTTTGACATGTTAAACTTTGGCGCACCGTCCACCCTGCTGTGCTCGAGAGGGTTGAGTGTACACAGCGAGGACGGTCATGCTGGCAAAGCCTCCGGTAAAGTCTGGTCCGACATTTATGGCAGACGGTAGAACCTTCATTAAGCAGACGACGTATCAGCTGATAGTCCTTATTTTGTGCAGGCTGCCCCATATTTTTCCTAATTGTTCTTAGATGCAACTTTCAGGCAATAGAAGTTCTGATGCACTGCAGAGCTAAATGTTGCTGTCCAAGCACTTTTACTTGTTAAGGAACTTGTGCATTTTAGAAAAGCAGATACAATCAAGTAATCTGCATGAAATGGACTACAAAAAATTCTGAAATTAACTGAGTCAGCCATTGCGTTTTGGTTATCAGGTCTGGGCTGCAAAAATATGGACAAGCAGCAGATGCCAAAAGATAAGAGAAGATACAAAGTCTCTGCTACTAGCTGGTGGTTGGCTGAATTTTTGCTGCCTGCCTCAGATTGTCTGCTAAAATGCAAGATAAAAAGACAGAATTACCCTGATAATCTGGATCCCCCAAGAGATTGGGGGCACTAAAGGATTTGAAATCCAGTTTTATCACATGCCCAGGAATGAAAGAACAATGGTTAAAGCTGATGCATGAATGGAGACAGGGCACTGAGTGAATCAGCCGAGCCTCACTGGGACCTCTGACCGCCTGGCACCTTGCGATCCTCTTCTCAGGCCAGTAGAAACAGCGCTGCATTGTTTGCCCTGTGTCAGCTGAGGAACACAATGGCTGGCGAACAAAAGGGGCACTTGGGTGTCACCCTTTTTTTGCGGGAGGCTGCAAAGAACGTCCCTTTTTAAAAATGAAAACCATATTTGAAGAATGAGCTTTGCCTTCTCCAAAGACTTTGCCAGTGTTGCTGGGTCCAGCCTGAGGGTCGTAGCGCACGCAAGACCCAAACTTTGTGACTGAAGTCTCTGATGCTTTCGCCAGGCCTCCTTTAAGAATTGGTTAAACTGCAAATGATTACCTCTTCAGTTGACTTACAGATTTGCTTCTGGGGAAGATTGGTTTATGCAATCAGATGTTTACATATGTTTGCATTTATCTTTTTTGGGGGGTGGAATTGTGGTTTTCCCATTCTAGACAATGTTTATGAGCATCTTTGGTTTGTCTTTTCCCCTTTCTCTCTGTGCCCAGGGATTCAGCCCCATGGGAGGAAGAAGAGAAATATGGCATCCCACTGTTGCCTGCAGGGATATTCTTTGGAACTCCCAGGGTAGCCCGCAGACTGGGCATTTTCTCATGGTCTTCTCTCCAAGGATCATCAGGCTTGACTCCCCATGGTTTTTCAAGCATACTGGAAAATAATAGAAAATACTCATACTAGATCCTTTGCCCCTCTTGGTTTGGTCATAAGGTCAGGCAGGATGCTGCTGCTGGAATTGGGAAGTGGCTCATGCTTCTCTGGGGAAAGGAGAGATGCCCTCTGCCCCCATCAAGAACCCAGCTCTCAATCCAGCCATCTTTGAGAACTTCCATCTTTCTCCAACCTTCTGTTTTTAGCAAAGGTCAACTGCTTTCCAACTGCAGAAGGTCTTGGAAGAAGCAGATAATCCAAATCGGATTCAGTCTGGTCTCAGGATGGAAATGGCATTGTTTGCCTTGATGGATGACCTTTGTTGGAGGAAGTCATTCTCCTGGTCCTCCTAGATCCTTTTAGAAACTATTGACTATAGTATCTTCAGGACAGCCTGCAGAAGCTGGAGTAGGAGGCCCCGTTGTGCAGTAATTCTGCTCTCTCTGATGAGGAGACTCCACTCAATATTTGTGGGGGAAGCACGATTGAGCACCCTGTAGTAGCTCCAGTGAGAGAATTGTGGGCTTGATTCTCTCCCCTGAACATTGAACATCTGCCTATAGGAGAGAACAGTTGGAAGAACATCAACAAATGCTGACATTACTTAATGATGCCCTCCCATCCATATTGGGGTGTGGGTGTGGTGATGGCTTTGCTCGATGCATTAGTTGCAGCCTCGCCTTACCAAGATCAGGGGGTCTTGGTGACAGTAACTCATCCCTTGATCCCTGTGCAGGTGGACTACTGCCAGGCATTCTACTTAGGGCTGCATTTGAAAGTAATTTGGAAGCTTCATTAGGACAGAATGTAGCAGGCCATCAGCTAGCTGGGGAAAGCCACTATTGTAGAATTGCATCTGTAGATTTCTTGGCTCAATTCAGGGTGCTGGTTATCCCCTCTAAAACCCTGTACAGCATGGTACCTTGCCCAACTGTTGTCTAGATGGGTCTGCTAAAGGTCCCACCTCCTCAAGAAGTAAGAGGAATGTGACTAGGAGGCAGAGTTTCTGTATCGCAGCCCCAACAGTATGGAATATGTTTGACTTTACCTTTAAATGGATCCCTGACGATAATGGGTGAGCTTTGAATTACAGTAGGCTATCCTGGCTCCTCTTTTGCTGAGGATGGGAAGGGTGACCTCTTGGGGGTTTGTTTTATCACGGAATTATGGTTTGACATACAAAGTGGTTGAGAATCTGAATAAATAAATGGAGTGAGATGGCCCCGTCATCTGATGCTTCATATAGCCTTCCAGGTTGTAGTTTGTTTTAACCATAGTTTATAGAAGAAGCCATGGTAGTCTAGTCTATATAATGTGGTTAGCATTTGCAAACCACAGTTTATGCATCAGGTTAAACTGTGTATTATTTTGACCACGGTCTGTAGAACAAGCTACAATGTAGTGTCCTGCTTTACACATTCACACTTGTCCTAACCCTGTTTTAAAACTACATTAACTTAAGTTTATCCTCCATGGTGAAATGTAACATGACTCTTTTGATCATGATATATTAATGTGAATGTCTAATGTGAATTGCAACTGTGGTTCTGGTCTAGGATGCTGTGTGAACCAGAACGGTACAGCTGGCTCAACAAACCACGTTTTGCAAAGGTCCGGCCGTGGGTTGTGCACACCCTCCATGCTCTCTGTGTTACTTCAAAGCATCCTTCTCTGCCCCTTCCCCTGTTTTCTCCGGTCTGGCCTGGGAACTTGGGTCGCCTGCTTGTCTTTGAATTGGGGTGTTGGCAGGAAACCCCTCCTGAGAAGGAAGGGATCCACCCCAGAGCAGAGATTTCCTCTGCAGCAGTATTTTTAGTGAAACACAAAGCAGGAGGAAGGAGATTAAATCAGGATGGGCTGGTCCAGGCCTGTTTTTGTTCCCGGGGACCCGAGTGCGAAGTGCCCTGGTTTTCTGGACCAAAGAAGCGGTAAATTCCCAGCAGGGCAGGCGGGCGGGCGGGGGCCTTGCCAGGCAAAGGCATTTTGCTCCAGGCTCCAAAGGTGAAGGAATCGAGGCTTTGGAGGCAAATCCCCCATTATTTAGTTATGTTGCTGGGCCCCATGTTTTCTGCGAGATGTAGAGATGATACCAAGGAGTGGCAGAAGGTTATTGGCAGGATGAAAGAATATTTTTCTAGCCCAAATCCAGAAGCCCTATTAAAGAGGGGTTTTGTTGTGGGGGCATGATTTTGAGCATGATTGGCAACTTCCAGATGTGTGAACTTCAACTCCCAGAATTCTCAACATGCCTGACTCACATAGCAAGCTCAGATAGCACTGAAATAGAGGCAATAGTAGGACAGGCAAAATGATGAGTGTGACCTGTGCTCACCCATGCTTTGTTTAACCATGGTTTATTAAAGAAATTATTAAAGTTTACAGAATTCAATATGCCATAATGTCTGTGACAATGTCTACATAATCTATTATATCATAGCTTAATGTAAAATTAGCTGTTGTGTGTCTGAAAAGACATTTCAGCCTCTTTGTCCCCAGAATTGCTAACACAATGACAGCATCCTTTAGATTGCCCAACCTGGAATAATTGAAAATCTTGGTTTATTTCTGACAGAATAGTCTTACCTTGCCCATAATTGAAAAGTACCACAGAAATTGCAGTGCTCAAGCGGAGGAGGTGGCAGGAAGTAGTAGCTCCTCATATGGAGTTGTGGTGGGGTGTTCATGGAGATCTCCCATTTCAGCAGCTATGCAACTTCCCCGCTCGCTGGTTATATAATGTGTCTTGCCAAAATGTCTGGAAAGAGTTTTGTTCTTCCAATGTAGCTTTATTCTGGGTCTTAAGAGTGGGACTTTCCTCTCTCTTTCAGGGACTCCTAAGAATATGAAATGCCTGTAGACTAAATGGGTTCTTCCCTTCCAGGGTGTTGACTTTCCCCCCATGGCTGGAGTCCAGCAGATCAGCCCCCCCTCCTCCCAATCACTTACTTTTGGCTTTCGTGGAGAGCGTTTGAACCACTCTCGGCTCTGGATTTCACATTCCTCTGAGGGTGTTTTAACTCCATTAACTGCTTGGTGGAGCTCAACCCCCCTTTCGGCAGGGGTCCTTTGGAGCTGGAATTGTGTACCACTCAGCATTGTGATTGTGTGGAGCAGCCCATAAGCCCCATACAATGAACATAGATAAGGAAAGGGATCCATTTCTGCCCAAGGAGCTCCAGAGATGGAAAGTCCTCAGAAAAGATCAGGCTAGTTTTCTGCTGTGCTTTGTGAGTTTTAAAAGCTCCCAAGTTAATAGCAAATTCCAAGGCAGTTTCAAGATTGTTCCGAGTCCTGTTCCTGATTCTCTCTGGCTTTTTTTCAGGAGAGGGGAGCCCCCTTACAAAGGAACCCAGGGCTTTTATTCTTGTTGGGTTACAAAACCACTTTTCAAAATTAGGAAGGACTATGAGCTTGATAGGCATCAGTAGCTGTCTGTTGGCCCCATTGTATCCAGGGCAGCCCATTGCTTAGGTCTGGCTTCGAGAAGGTAATGAGAGCAGGAGCTGAAGTCAGGCAGTTGATTCTCCATGTGTTTTTCTTCCCTAAAAGAACATCTGAAATCAGTTAACAAGGACAGGCGGTGCATGGATCTTCTCTGACTTGAGTTTTGTACTGTACTTTCAAACACAGCTAGAGGTCATCACAGATTTATGCAGAAATATTGAAGATTCAAAAGGGTTTGCAAATTTTTAAGCACCGCCATATGCTGCATGCTGTTACTCCTTGGCTTTGGGGGCAATCTTCCATTGTTCAGTATAGTACCCCTTTATACTGTGCTGGTGAAACCGCATTTGGAATCCTGCATCCAGTTCATTGTATCCATTATAAAAAAGATGTTGAGATCCTAAAAAGAGTGCAGAGAAGAGCAACAAAGATGATTAGGGGACTGGAGGCTAACCCTTGTGATGAACAATTGAAAGACTAGGAATGTCTATTCTAACAAAGAGAAGGACTTGGGGACATATGATAGCAATCTTCCAGTACTTGAGGGGCCATCACAGAGAAGAGTGGGTCAATTTATTTTCCAAAACACCTTGGGGCAGGACAGGAACTAATAAATGGAAGCTTAACAAAGAAAGATCCAACTAGAACTAAAGAGAAATTTCCTGAGAGTGAGAACAATAAATCAGTGAAACCTTCAGAACTTGCCTTCAGAAGTTATGGGTGCTTCATCACTGGAGGTTTTTAAGAGACTGGACAGCCATTTGTCTGGAATGGTGTAGGCTCTCCTGCTCAAGTCGAGGTTTGATAGAAGACTGCCAAGCTCCCTTCCAACTCTGTTATTCTGTCCCTCCTGCCTCCCCAGGAATCCCTGTTGGCTTCCTGTCTTACCTGCCTATGATTTACACATTGAAAACAACCTCCGCTTTGTTAGGCCCTTTTGCAAGCTGGCTCTGGCCATTCTGAAGATTGTCAGGATGGAACAGGATTCACAACAACTTCATTTAAGCAAGACTTGTTGCATGACCCGAAAGGGGTCTGAATTGCTCTGCCAACTGTGCTCCCAAGTGGGATTTCTTCCAAGCATAATTCCTGCCCAGTTGTCTTTGGCTTCTGTAGGGCTCTTGCGCCAGATGCCTTCAGATGATGGAAGTTCTTCAGTTACAGAGAGTAAAATTGCTGCTCCAGATGTTCTAGCTGGCTGGACCAAAGATCCAGACTGAGGAGGGTGGAATAATGAATGGTGCACCAAAGACTCTTACTACTGTATTGATACAGTATTAAAACAATACTGTATATGGTATATCAACAAATACTTCATATAAAAAAACCGTATGAATGCATATGGGTCAATATAAAAGAAAAAAGGAATGACATTGCCATAGGTGTATACTACAAGCCACCCAACCAAGCAGAAAAAATAGATGCACTTTTTGCTAACCAATTAAATATATGTAGGAAACACATTACAATAGTAATTGGGGACTTCAGTTATTCCTAAAATCAACTGGAAGACTAATTCTGCATCAAATGAGAAATCGAATAGGTTCCTGACCAACCTAGCTGACAACATATAAATAACAAGAAAAAAAAATCAAGGAAACAGCCAGTCCACTAAAGAGAGAAGATGGCAAACAAGTAACAGGCAGTAGAGAGAAAGCAGAGCTGCTTAACTCATTCTTTGCATCTGTCTTTCATTCTTTGACAAAGTGACTAAAGTAGTAGACCAACGAAGTGCTGTGGGCTTACTTAGTATAGTATAGTTCAGCAACGCATTCGACAAATTAAACCACCTAGTGGTCACATACTCCACATAGTATGCATTACATAATATACTTCACATAGTATACATAGTATATGTCACATAGTATACTGTGGAGTATAGTATAGTATAGTATACTTCAGCAAGGCATTTGACAAAGTAGACCACAACCTATTTCTTGGTAAGTTAGAAAAAAGTGGGATAGATCACCACCAGTTGGATTTGTAACTGGCTGACAAACCGTACTCAATGAGTAGCCCTTAATGGTACTATGTCTACATGGAGGGAAGTAAGAAGTGGGGTACCACAAGGTTCCATCTTAGGCCCAGTATTCTTCAATATCTTCATAAATGACTTAGATGAGGGAATAGAAAGGGAACTTATCAAATTCACAGATGATACTAAGCTGGTAGGAATAGTCAATACCCTAGAAGATAGGCTCAAGATCCAGATGGATCTCGATAGACTTGAACACTGGGCCCTATTTAATGAAATGAAATTCAATGTAGAGAAAAATAAAGTCGTAGGCAAGAAAAACCAAAAGTACACATACAGATTAGGTGAAATTTAGCTTAATAGCAGTAACTGTAAGAGGGATCTTGGAGTCATAGTGGACAATCAATTAAATATGAGCCAACAGTCTGTGGTGGCAGTCAAAAAAGCCAATGCAATTCTAGGTTGTGGAAACTTCATCACTGGAAGCTTTCAAGAAGAGACTGGATTGCCATCTGTCAGAAATGGTATAGGTTCTTGTGCTTGAGTGGGGGGTAGGGGTTTGGACTAGATGACCTACAAGGTCCCTTCCAACTCTGTTATTATTCTGATACTTTGGTTAATTTTGTTACAGAACAGAATAGAAATCCTATGTGCCCATGCCTGTCTAGCAACAGAGACTTAAATTGTCCATCTGTACCTATCTATGGCCCAAAAATGATCGGGCACAATAATTGGTTATTTTTCAGGGAAAAGCTGTCTTGCCAGTCACTTAGAAAAAAATGTTAACTTACTACCATACAGGCAACTATGGCATTGTTGGTTTCATGGCTGCTCTCATAGGGGAGACAATTTCTTTGGAGCTCCCCAGCTTGCATGTCCCACCTGGTCCTGTTTTTTGAAAGAAGCTGTTAAAAAAGCAGCTTCCAAGTATGTAATTATTTGCAATTATGCCTTTGGGCTGGTAGAGATCAATTGTTGATTTTTGGTGACTAGCTAAGTTAGCTATTTTGTAAACACACAAGTCTCCCATCTCATCTATTTTATCAGTGTGATTATCGTTATTGTCCTGCTTTTATTTCTGCATTACTCAAGATGTCATAATATGATCCTGCCTGCTGCTTTCTTGTCAACAATTATCTTGTAAATGGTGGACTGAAGAAGAAGGATTGCCCTAAGCCTAATGTTACCTGGCTGCCATCTCTGCCTAAGGGAGAACTAGAACTCCTGGTCTCCTGCTTTCTGATGCAGCTCCTTAATCACTGCAGCTTATGATCTCTGTTTCATGTTTATACGTAGCCAAATTTCAGACTTGCCCATGTGTCCTAAAAGGTGTCCTCCTGGGGCATGAGAGGAAGAGAATGTGCCTTAAATTGGATAGTGAAAAAATAGTTTGAGGTGGCTTCTGGTACCCTCATCTGCTGAACTGGCAAAGGATGAGCTGAAGACTGCTAAACCCCCTTCCCCAGTTGCTGTTTGTGTTATATGGCAAATGCTTGCATCCTCTTTGGTAATGCCCCAAATTTAACTTCTCTGCTTCTTCTGGATTAGCGCAAAATATTGCGAACAGAAGCTTCAGTGTGCAAAGAGGTTCTGTTTGCTGCACATTTTATTCAGGAGACTCGTGTACATTAGAATGCTTGCTTGAAGGCCTCCAACACCCCCTTGATTGTGCATGATTAAAAGCATCTTCAGGGCTTTTAATTAGAGGCTCCTGATGGACACCACACTTCCCGTGGACGTAAGTATTGAGTAGGAACATCACAGTCCTTCAAATATAACAGCCAAACAACAATGGGGAAGTACTTCCTCTAACACTGTGTTTCTCAACCTTAAGACAGTGGGGACTTCAACTCCCAGCAATGCTGACTGGGGAATTCTAGGAGTTGAAGTCTTAGACTAGTCAAGGTTGAGAAACACTGCTCTAAAGGCTTGAGTATTGGATAGGATTTTTGATCATAGAGTGAGAAACACAACAGCAATGGAGATTTGGGGGTCCACAATAAACCAACTGGAATTTGGACCAGGGGTGAAATTCGTAAACGGGAGCTTGTGCACGCTTGCTTCACTTGCACGTGACACCTCTGCGCATGCGCAGAGCATCAAAAATGGGATGTGATGACGTCTGGGTGGGTGGGCGGAGCCTCCCACCGCCAGTGCTACCTGTATGCCTGAGCTGGATAGAACCAGCAGCATTTCACCACTGCTTTGGACCAGCCTGTTCAGTTCTAATACAACCCAAAACCACTGTACAGTTTATTATATATTTTTTTCATCTCTCAAAGAGGCTCCTGGTTTTCTTCTTATGCTCTAGATCAAGATGCATAGGAGCCAAATCATTTTAGCATATTCTGAAGCATAAAACCCTAGAAACATTTCTCACCCTCCCTAGAAGAATTACAATAATAGCAAGAACAATTGCTTGCATTTTATATATTGAAAAGGTCTTCCTGTCTTGGCTTCAGCTTGCAGGCTTGCAGGTTTTTTATGCCCAGGTCAGTTTCTTTGCATGTTTCCTGGGCCTTTTTCTCAAAAAATTTTGGCTTCCCAAAATAAGTATTTTGTGGGAAGGAGGAGCTGGGCCAAAAACAGGGGAAAAAGAAGCCAAGGCAAATAAGGGTGAAAATGAGAATGAGAGAAAAAAGAAGGGAAAATGACAAACAATAGTTTCCAAGAATCAGCTCCTAACCCAGTTTTATTTTCTTGCATATAGTACTGATTGCATTAAAAACCATGAACTGGGTCAGAAATCACCATTTCAGATAGTCAGTCTGTGGTTTTAGAAGCATCCAGTATACCAAGAGTGTTAGCCAGGTTTGGGGGCATACTATGCCCTTCCCCATTGGCAGCCAATCATCATTGGAGACCCCAGTGGGAGTGAGCGGTGCAATGGGGAGACTTGTTTTGGGGACCAGTCTTTCTCTCTAGCTCTTGTTCTTGGGGGACTAGATCAGTAAAGCAAAATTATCACTTGGTTTAGGTATTCTCCTGTTGTGATGACTTGAGTGGAATTAGTTAACTCTCTGCATGTCTGGTCAACTTTTGGTTGAATTTAATTCTTTTTGGTGGCCCCATCTTGACTCCATTAAATGCTTTGTAGGAAGATAGCTAATGGCGGCTGAGAGATGTGGTATGATGGATGGTATAGTGAGCTATGGTGATGGTATGTGAACATTTTGAGAAGAATGTATAGAATGAGTTTTTCCAGAATCGAACAGTATTCTAGAAATGGGAAGGTTAAGTAGGTTGACTTGGTAGTATATTCAAAGGAAGCCAAATGAATTCTTATAGTGCAGTGAGACTTATGGGATGTACAGTAGTGGCCAAAATTGTGGAAATCTTTTGGGGAAAGTGTATTTTCTAAAACTATCTTATAACCACTTTTTTTTTTTTTGGAATAGTACCATAAAATTATATATCAATGGAAAGATAATTTAATCAAGAATGTAAGGAATAGCAGTTACAATATAAAGAAGAAAAGTGAAACATGTAGAAAACACGAGATATACCAACATTATTACCGTGTCGTTAATACTTAGTTGGGTAACCTTTAGCATGAATTACGCTTTACAACGTCTTCCCATGGAGTGAACCAAGTCTTTTAGTTCTTCAGCTGTTATAATGTGAAACCAAGATTGAATGCTTCTATTAACTAGGTTTTATTGTTGGGTCGCTTCTGACTAACAAGTTTCTTTAGTCGGCTCTGGACTATTCCCAGGCCATTCCAGCTGTGGAATATGATTATCTTGAAACTCCAAAAAAAGTGGTGTTATTAGCCATCAAACCTCAAAAATACTTTTCCCAAAAGATTTCCACAATTTTGGCCACTACTGTATAACCACAAATATCTTGCAAAACATTTAGCAAGAATTATCATTTGGTGGTTGTTATAAACTATCATTTCAAAATTTACTTATTTATTTTATTTATTTATTTTATTCAATTTATAAACCGCCCTTCTCCTGCTGGACTCAGGGCGGTGTACATCCAGAAATAAAAAACAGTCAATACAAAATTTAAAATTTAAAAGAATTATACATTTTGGCCGTAAATTTAAAAACCTCATAACTAAAACCCAATTTGGACAATTTAAAAATCTAAAATCTTTTAAAAAGGGGGGGGGGTTATGTCAGCCCTGCTTGTTGGAAGAAAAAAGTTTTTAGGGCACGGCGAAAAACCCGGAGATCTGATACCTTGCGTATCTCCGGAGGCAGGTTGTTCCAGAGGCAGGTGCTGCCACAGAGAAGGCCCTCCCCCTGGGGGTCGCCAGCCGACATTGCCTGGCCGACGGCACCTTGAGGAGTCCCTCTCTGTGGGAGCATACTGGCCGGTGGGAGGCTATTGGCGGCAGAAGACGGTCCTGCAAATACCCAGGTCCGATGCCATGGAGCGCTTTAAAGGTGGTAACCAACACCTTGAAGCGCACCCGGAAGTCCACCGGGAGACAATGCAGCTCACGCAGGAGCAGTGTCACATGGGAGCACCCCGTCGCTCCCATAATCCCCCGCGCAGCCGCATTCTGCACCAGTTGGAGCCTCCGGGTGCACCTCAAGGGGAGCCCCATGTAGAGAACATTACAGTAGTCCAGGCGGGAAGTGACGAGTGCCTGTGTGACCGTGCATAAGGAGTCCCGATCCAGAAAGGGACACAACTGGCAGATCAGGCGAACTTGATGAAAAGCCCCCCCTGGCCACAGCCGTCATATGCTCTTCTAAAGACAGCCGTTCATCCAGGAGGACACCCAAGTTGCGAGCCCTCTCTGTGGGGGCCAATAACTCGCCCCCAATAGCCAGCGATGGCACCAGCTGGCTACATCGGGACACCGGCAGCCACAGCCACTCGGTCTTGGAAGGGTTGAGTCGGAGCCTGTTATTCCCATCCAGATCCGCACGGCCTCCAAGCACCAGGACATCACTTCAAGGGCATTGTTGGGATGGCCTGGGGTGGAAATGTACAGCTGAATATCATCAGCATACTGATGGAATTCCACCCCAAAGCCACGGATGATCTTGCCCAGCGGCTTCACATAAATGTTGAACAGAAGGGATGAGAGGACCGATCCCTGCGGCACCCCACACACAAGGCACCTCGGGGTTGACCTCTGCCCCCCTGCCAACACCGACTGTGTCTGGTCGGAGAGATAGAAGGAGAACCACCGTAAAATGGTGCCCCCCACTCCCAGCCCCTCCAACCGGCGCAGCATGATACCATGGTTGATGGTATCAAAAGCCGCTGAGAGATCTAATAGGACCAGGATAGAAGAACAACCCCTATCCCGAGCCCTCCAGAGATCATCCACCAACGCGACCAATGCCGTTTCCGTGCTGTGCCCAGGCCGGAAGCCGGACTGGCGCAGATCCAGATAGACAGCTTCATCCAGGTACCCGGGAAGCTGTCGCGCCACCACACTCTCAACAACCTTCGCCATGAGGGGAAGGTTGGAGACTGGATGATAATTAGCCAAAACAGCCGGATCCAGAGCAGGCTTCTTGAGGAGGGGCCTCATCACCGCCTCTTTCAAGGCAAATGGCAAGACACCCTCACCCAAAGAAGCATTGATAATTTAGGTAGGGAATTGTGTTTTTAGTTTCTAATCCATGGTAAATTAGCACATCAAGAAGAAAACTGGATTGGAATCCTTGTTCCTGAAAGTTTTTTTCCCCATTTGTGGGGAATCTTTCTCCTTTGTGTGTGTCTTGTGTGTCTCTCCCCTCCCCCCCCTGCCCCCCTGGCAAGGATCATTTGGGAGTTTCCTACCTGCTGCTGGAGAAAAGCTACTCTGCATGATTTTGTGAAAATACAGCTTAAGTCCATGGCCTGCCTGTCTATAAACAGTTTCTATCAACAATGGCTAAGAATAGACTCTGTGTGCTTTAAGACAGTATATTTCTGAATTCTATGTACCTGGCAGAGTCTTGCCGAAGATTCTTGTGAATATCCCACAAGCTGCACTATGTACAGAGGGAAAAACTCTGGTTAGAAGACTTTAGGTAACTTCTTCAGTAATGAAATTAACAGTTTTACTTTAATTAACAACACAGTTTGAATCTCGCATCCTTCTTTTATATTAGCAATATACTGTGTCAGAGTGGAATACCGTTTTGTAGGTTATAAAAAAAAACTTATTCGCAAAATAAATAAATAAAGTGGTCTCCTTTGGTGAAAGTTGCATTTATGCCTTTCCTGGTAGAAGTGAAAAGAATGATATAACTGCAGAATATTCCAAAGGAAGCAAAAACGCCACAGATGCAAGTCTAACAAAACTGTCATGTGTCTCAGATCAATCCAGTCCATTAAGACCGTCTGATGACAATGTTCTTGATTCAGCTTGTTGGCATGCTAATCTCAGGCAGCATTTCTCCAAATATATTCTGCTGAACAATTTCCCTGCTTTTGATTGGCTTGTCTGCAAATCCAGCCTTTCCCTGCTTTCCTAAAACAACCACTCTGGGACTTTTGAGGCTCTCTAGAGGAGACTGAGTAGAAGAAATCACAAGAGCACTTCTGAAAATGAGATTGAGAGGGGATCTCCAAGGCATGGAGGAAAAGATGTGTGCATAATTGGTAATCTTTCATGATTGGTTCCAATGGATGTGGGCCTTCCATGCTTTGTCTTAGTCCTGATGCTCTGAATTAAGGGCAGAGAATAAATGCTTGCCATTGTTGAATTGAAGCATTGTGTGTTGGAGAAACTGGGAATCAGTTGATTTAGATGGTTTGTCCTACTAAGATACTATATACTAAGCAAGGAGATTTTTCTCTGAGATCACGGAACATTTTGGTCCAGGAAATAATCCCAGTGCAGGTCTCCTATTCCAGGTAAAAAAAAGTTTGGTTTATTTAAACAGGGATGGTCAACTGCCAGATCACACACTTATTTTTTCAAGGTCTTGGAATTTTCTCCAACTACAACTACTGAAAACTAGTGACATTGTTTCCTGCCTTTCTAAGGAAGTCCTAAAATAGGTTAACAGAGTTTTAAAAAGAAAAGTCCGCACCCAAAAACAACAACAAAAAAGACAACTCAGACCTCTCAATATTTTTAGTATATCCTGAACCACTGAGAGGCGGTCCATCTCCAGTTTCAATAGACATTGTGAGAAAAGTGTGGGCTTCGTTTACACCAGCAGCTAAGCATCGACTGGTGGTTACATGGCTGCATCAACATAGACCCAGGGCCCATCTTGTGACAAAGGAAGCCAAGAGTTTGTGGAGAAGCAGCCTTGGCCATCTTTGGGAGAGTTAAAAGTATGATCACTAGAGGTACTGGGGTTCTGTTCTCCAGCAAGTACAGACTGAAAGAAGACAGTCAACAAATGATCCATTCCACAAACCATGGATTTCCATCAAATAGAGTGTCAATAACTGGGAGAGGAGATGTTCTAGTCTTGCCTTAGGCATGATGCCAACTGAGTGCCCTCTCTCAACTCTAGGAAGCAGGCATTGACGAAGCACTCCCAAAAACCTTGTCAAGAAAACTTTAGGAACTAGTCCAAGCAGTCACTAGGAATCAAAGCAACTTGAAAGCACAAACTTATTATTATTGGTGGACATCAACAGTTATGTACTGTGATGTGCCTGCTACAGACACATTGGGCAAAAACATGGCAAATAGCACGATGTGCCACTTGGAAAGTGCATTGCCTAGTAATAGATAATTGGCAAAATGTAGGAACCTGGAATTACAGGGAGATTTGGATTGAAAAGAGTTTTGTTCATTATCGCATTCATTAAGCATCTGTCTTATGCAACATAAACAAATCAGCAGATGGATGTCATTGGAAACCTTGGGCCTCAAGGATCTTTGACAAGAGAATGGAAACCTCTGCAGCTAGAAAGGAGGGAAAAGATGCCAAAGCAGGAGACGGGAGATTAAGAAGATAAGAGAAATCCCAAGAAAACTGGGAGGAGGAGGTAAGCGTTAGAAAAGCTTTAGTAGAAAGAACTGAGGTGAAAGAAGACAGTAAATTCAGGAACCAACTTAATGAGGAAGAAAGCGGCAGACATGTTTTCTAACGAGAAGAGCATGCAGTAGTAACAATTCTCTATCAATGAAGGTGGATCAAGACTGGTGGTGGGGAGGGGTGGGCAAAGGGTTGAAAAAGTCTGGTGCAAACAATGCCTGCACTGAAGAGGGAGATTCAAGGAATGAGGGACGCACAATACTGAGGCAGTTCAGAAACTTTATTTCTAGAATCTGCCATTCTGTCCTGGCTTGGTCTGCATGAGGAACCACAGCTGTCAACTCCTTGTGTTGATATCCACAAGCAGAAACCCGTGTGCTTTGGGTGTGTAATGGACACACGGGATAGGCTGGGAAAATGGCTGTGCTTGGCAGAGTGACAGGAAACAGAATGAGAATGGATAAAATGGCTTGAGAGGATCAAAGAGAAGTTTACAAATAATAAATTTACAAAAATGGTGTCTAGAGTTGAATCAAGAAGGCACTGCTTACTAGTCAACAGAAATCTGGCCCAACTTGTTGGCCCTAACATCATTTTGAATGGCCAGTTTTGATTCTCTGGATCTTTGTCTCTTCGTTGCATTTATTTATGTATTTTCTCAATGTTTTCTTTTTCAGTGTTATTCATTCTCCCTGTTATGAAAAAGTAGTCTATTTATTTGTCATTTTTCTAAAATAGTTCTTCCAACTTTCAGGTCTGATAACCAGTCTAATACCTGAGAATCCTGCTGAGGCTCCATCCTTATGAAGCATTTATCCTGATTATTTATAAACTTGTTATAAACTTGACTTAGCATTTTAAAGCATTGCTAGTTTTAACCTTGGTTAATCTTTTGTGGGAACTCAGACTTTTTCATTATTTAATATGCTTAGTATATAATTTCAACATATTTTTGAAGCTGGAAAATGAATTCCTTAACCACGTTAAGCACTTTTTAAAAACAACCAGATTAAAACATACTGCATTTAACAATCCAATATTCTTGGATTTTGGCTTCCTCTGTTTTCAAACCTTAGTTCAAGACTTACTATGATTTGTTAACCGGTTCTGTTTTCTTGTGTGCCTGCCCTGACTTCCAGTACTGTATCCCATTTTTAGAAATAAAACAGGAGAAGCTGAATAAACATTTTAACTTCGAAATATGCTTTGTGTTAATACAGCAACATTTCCCCCCTCCCTCCTTCAGAGCTTCTTCTTTCTCTGTTTTTTTATCGGAACGTTTGGAGAGAAAGCAATTTTTGTTTCTTCTCTCTCTTTTTCTTTGTTGTTTCAATTCCATCCCAACCTTTTTCCCTCAAATGGTGAGAATGGATTATTTCTTGATTGAACAGCCTCTCCCTGAGATTAGATCAACTTCTGCTGGCTTTGCAGATTTTGTTGGAGTCAGAGTAAAAAAGGCAGAAATTTGATACAAAAATGCTGAGAGAAACTTTTTCCTCTTCTAGGCTATCCTTTCCCCAGCAAGTGGGCCACTTCAAATTGGAAGCACATTTTATTTTAAAATACTGTTTACTTTTATGACTGTGACTCAGAGGTGGGTTTCAGCAGGTGGGTTTTTGGAGAACTGGTAGCGGAAATTTTGAGTAGTTTGGAGAACCGAGTAAATACCACCTCTGACTGGCCCCGCCCCCATCTATTCTCTGCCTCCCAAGTCCCAGCTGATTGGGAGGAAATGGGGATTTTGCAGTATCCTCCCCCTGTCACCCCCACCAAGCCACGCCCACAGAACCAGTAGTAAAAATTTTTGAATCCCACCACTGCTATGACTGATTTGATTTCTCTTTACTCATGTGATAAAAGGACTAGTAAGGTAAGTGATAAAACCTGTACAGTTCCAAGCATTATGTAACCACGAATGGCCCAGAAGCTCAGTTTAAATCAATAGTATGGCAGCATCGCTCTGAAATAGCCCAGTAACCAGTGGTGTATTAACCATTAAGCAGACTAAGCACGTGCTTAGGGCACCAGGCCCAAAGGGGACACCACAAAGTTGAGAAGGAAAAAAACCCCAATGAAGATTTGTAAAAAACAAAGGAGGGGGGCACCAGTGAGCGTTAATGCGCCACTGCCAGTAACCCAGCAGACAAGACAGTATAAACTGGTGGGGATGGCAAAGGAGGCCCTCCCGGCCTATCAGTTTTGCAGCATTGGCAAAGTTCACCCACTGTGCCAAACTATTGTTATTTTGAAAACGATCGTTGAACAAGCAGCAGTGCCCAGGTAATACAGGCTACTAAGCCATAAAGCACGGGTGCCAAACTCGTGGTGTCACATTGCTGTCACCTGATGCTTTGCAACATTTCTCCCATTCGCAGAGCTGCGGTGGGTGTGGCCTGCATGTGACACATCTGGCCCGTGGACCCCAGCTCTGCAAATGGGAAATTGATATGGCTGGACGAGTCAAAACTAAATGGTGGCTTTGGGCAAATGGCTGGTTATAGCTGGGTGAACCTGACAGTTCATTTAGACAGTCAGCCATAGTTAGATTAACTATGGGTTCTGTATAAATCAGGGTAGTCTCTGATGAGGTTCATGATTTATATTAAATCATGAAGTGTGATTATAAGATAAAATACTGTGACAGGATTTAGTCGTTCATAGGATAAATCTGCTTTTGCGTGTGAATTGCAGTGCATGCCCCAAAAGTGAATTGGATCCAGTCACAATGTTGTCGCAACCATCCCCAAATCACTTTGCAGAGGGAGATGGGTGGCATATAAATTGAATAAATAAAGTAGCAGCATTCTCTTTATGTTGATGATTTCCCCCGGTTCCTAAGTAGCTGCATTTTAATAACCCATAGCAAGAAGTTGTTTCAGGGTCTCCTTCAAGCTCTCTTCCAGGCTATTTACACAGGCTTCTTTTGATTAGCTGAGGATCCACTTCTTGGAAACATTTCCAGAAATAAATCAACTCCCTGGAACCTTCTGTCATAGTATATTCAAGAGTACCTTGCAGTGTTAGAATAGGAATAGGATTGGATTGGAAGGGACCTTATAGGTCATCTAGTTCAACCCCCTGCTCAAGCATGAGACCGTATACCAGGGGTGTCAAGCTCAAGGCCTGCAGGCCAGAAGCGGCCTGCAGAGTGCTTAAACTGGCCCGCGGGGCTGGCCTGGAATTAGCAAAGGACCAGTCCGCAATGCCTCTGGCAGCCAAACTCACGTGGCCCATTTTCGGCCTGGAAGGCCTCCTGCAGCACTTTGCTGGCTGCACACACCCCGCACCCCATTTTGGCCAGCAACGTGCTGCAGGGGGCATCCATCCCGTCTCGCTACACTCCCCCCTGGCCAGCTGGCTGGCCCATAGAGAAAAACTACAATGCTGATCCGACTTTCGAAGAAATCCAGTTTGACACCCCTGCCCTATACCATTTCTGACAGATGGCAGTCCAGTCTCTTCTTGAAAGCTTCCAGTGATGAAGCACTCACAACTTCTGAAGGCAACTTCTGTTCCATTGGATGATTGTTCTGTCAGAAAATGTCCCATTATTTCTAAGTTGACTCTTCTGTGTCAGTTTCCATCCTTGTCTGGCTTTTGGGTGCTTTGAAAAATAGGTTGTTCCCCTCCTCTCTGTGACAGCCCCTCAAATATTGATATTGGAACACTGCTATCATGTCTCCCCTGGTTCTTCTCTTCACTAGACTAGCCAAAACTGGATGCAGTATTCTAGATGTGGTCTTACTAAAGCTTTATAGAATGGTATTAGTACCTCATGTGATCTTGATTGAATCCTTCTGATAATGCAATTTAGGATTGCATTGGGTTTTTTGTTGCCATTGCCCGGTTGGCTCATATTTAATTGGTTGTCCACTACGACGCCAAGATCCCTCTCAGTTACTGCTGTTAAGCCTGGTTTCACCCAGTCTGTATGTGTACTTTTGGTTTTTCTTGCCAAAGTGTAAGACTTTTTCTCTACATTGAATTTCATTTTGTTATTTAGGGCCCAGTGTTCAAATCTGTTGAGATCCATCTGGATCTTGAGCCTATCATCTAGCATGTGGCTCATTCTGCCAGCTAACATCATCTTCAAATTTGATGAGTTCCCCTTCTGTTCCCTCATCTAAGTCATTTATGAAGATACTGAAGAGTACTGGGCCTAAGCCGGAAACTTGTGGTACCCCACTTCTTACTACCCTCCATGTACTACCATTACATAAGTATGTGGCTTATGGTTAGTGCTCAGTGTGCCACCATGTGGTTCTTGAGTCACCTAAGAGTGACTTCCCACCTATCCTAATTAAAGGACAAACCATGATCCAGCTGGGGATTCTACCAGCATTGGCCATAGTAGCAAATTGAAAAATAACTCCAGTTTCTGTTAGTTTGTGAAGGTTAATTTAATGGGCAGAAATTGTGAAAACTTCACAAAGCAGAAGAGACTTACACAGAGCCAGGAAGAGGGCTTGGACTGCACCCAGGGAGAGGCATCCACACCCATCCCATGAACAAGACAAGTGTGTTATCCGAACACTCCTGGCATAGCTTCTCTTTCTCGACTGTTAGGCATGAGAGAGATAGTGGAAAATTGTTGTTGTTCTGTGTGAAGCATTTCCTTCTGGCCTTTGGACGTATGCAGTTGAGATGAAATGTACAGAAAGAAGCAAAGGGAATTTATCTTCACAAGAGAAGCCAAGGAACCCAATAAGGTTAAGGCAGCAGTTTTCCAGTTTCCTACCATCTGGCAAAGAAGCCTCTGCATGGTTCAGGTGGGGAGGTCCTGGGCCATGAGCAGGGCTCCTCGTTCGAGGTCAACTGTACGTTGATTATGCAAAGCATTTAAGTGTCCTTGGAGGGGCCAAAGACAAGCCACTTGCATAGGATTGCCAAGAAAACAACCCAGATAGGTCTTTCTGATTCTCACCTGGACTCAAGGTCATATTTAGCCCAGAAAGTGGCAACTCCTAACCAACTTTGACAGATCTCAAAAGGGTTGGAAGCAGCAGTGGGTTGTACTTATCTTTACTACTGGTTTGCACTGTGCCCGTGCGCGTGCTCTTCAGCGCATGTGCAGAAGCTTCTGCGCATACGCAGGTCTACTTTGATGACGTCAGGTCAGTGGGCGGAGCCTCCTGCCAGTTTTACTACCAGTTCTTGCAAACCGCTCCGAATCGGGGGCAACCCACCACTGGTTGGAAGTGGTTAATTCCTGGATTGGGAAAAATATGCCAGAAGGCAGGGCCATTGACCACGTCTCTGGAGTTGCTTGACAACATGCCTGACTAGGTGGCTGAGTGGCTAAAACACTGAGCTTGTCGATCAGAAAGGTCGGCAGTTCAGCGGTTCGAATCCCTAGTACAGGTCTCCTGCGTGAGCAGGGGGTTGGACTAGATGACATCCAAGGTCCCTTCCAACTCTGTTACTGTTACTGTAACATAGAAGATCTGTATATTGTGTGAGTCAGAAGAAAAGTATCTGCAGACTCCTCACATCCTGAACATACACTGTTTTAACTCCTCTGCTCAGGATGGCACTACGGGGCATTGCAGGCCAAAACAATTAAGACAGTTTTTTCCCTCATGCCATCACTCAGCTGAACACCTAATCCTCACAGTACTATCTTGTGTCTAGGTATATTTGCCCATGTTGTAAGGTTGTTGTATTATTATTATCCCTTTCATCTTCTCCACTACCACCTCTTATTGGTATCATATTACCATCCTTATTACTCTGTTGCTTCGCATGTACATTGAGAGTTCTGCACCAGAGACAAATTCCTGGTGTTTCTAATTATACTTAGCCAAATAAAGTATTCTGTTGTCATCAGGAGCCTCATCTGCACATAAGAAATTATATTGGCAAAGGATGAAAGCCTTCTTCCCTACCAACATTTAAGGCTTGCTGCTTTAAATTATGGTAACACGACTGTTGGGATGAAGGCCACACATGGGAGGGGTGTCCACAGGAGTCAAAAAAGTCAATATGGTAGCCACAAGCAGGTGGGTTGATCATGTGGCTGCCACCTCCGTCTGGTCCTTCTTGACTGCCCAGCCTTACCTGTGGATGCCCCTGGCATTTGGCCGTTTTGGTGGGTCCGACTCCAAAGGGTTCATGGAGCCAGGACAAAGGAGTGGCCGGTTAACTTGCTTTCTATTTTCTTAAATTTAAGTGAATTAAGTGCACTTCCTATCCTTGTTTATCTTTATAAACAAGTCATTTCCTCTCCCTTTGTAAGTCTAAAATGACCGCTCTGTGGCTGCAGGGTCTTCCCAGTCCAGCTCAGAAGCTGAGAAAGGGCCAGACTGGGAGCCAATGGCTTTGAGGTCTGGGCCCCCGAAAGGGAGACTGTATCTGTTCACTGTCCAGTTCTGGTCACCATGTTATGAAAAAGATGCTAGAAGCAGTACAGAGAGAGAAGAGCAAAAGATGGTAAGGGGTCTGGAGGCTAAACTATATGATAAACTAGGTTGAGAAAACTAGGTATGTCTAACCTATCGAAGAGAAGGATTGGGGTGACATGATAGCTGTCTTCCAATACTTGAGGGTCTCTCACAGAGAAGACCTGGTCAATTCATTCTCCAAAGCACCTGAGGACAGGACAGGAAGTAACAGATGGAAGATTATTAAGAGATCCAATCTAGAACCAAGGAGGAATTTCCTGTCAGAACAATGAATGAGTGGAATGACTTGCCTCCAGAAGTTGTGGAAGCTCCATCACTGGAGGTTTTCAAGAAGAGACTGGACAGACATTTGTCTGGAATGATATAGGGTCTCTTGCTCGAGCAAGGGGTTGGACTAGAAGATCTTCAAGGTCCCTTCAGACCTTATTATTCTATGTCTCTTACCTCTTTTCTCTTTCAGGGGAAGGCACTCAGCCCCCCTCTTCACTCTGCTGAATTGAACCAGAGACCCTCCTCAGTCCATCAGAGCAGCCATGCCAGCCACCTCCATGCTCATCCAGCCTCTCCTTTGAGCCAGGGGCTGAGTGGGAGGAAGACTCCAGCTGGAGCATCGGGTGCCTTTTATTGGGGATGTTTGCAGGCCAGGAAGCTCAGCTTGCCGGGAGACAGGGGCGGGGTGGGGTGGGGTGCTTGCCCTGCTGATTTCTGACTCTGCCCCTTTGCTCCTCCATGTTTTAGCTGATCTTTTCTGCCACCCTTTGGGGAGGCCCTTGATCGCCCGGCCCCTCCCCTGCCCCCCCCCTTCCACTCCCCAGAACAGCGGCACAGAGAGCATCCTCCGCCCTCCAGGCCTTGCGGGGAGGGGGATTTCACCTCAGCCCCCCTTCTTGGGGCTCGTGCCCCCCCCCCCTTTTGGAAGCACTTTGTGCGCTCTTTGTCCGGCTGCGCGGAGCGATAAGCGGCCCCGGAGCGGCAGGAATGTTGGCCGGCGGCTGGGCCAGCGGCTCTTGTCGCTGCTGCGCGGCTGCTCGGAGGAATTCTGATCCCGGCCGATAAGGGAGCCCTTTCCCACCTCGCCAAGCCTGAGGCGGATCGAGGCGAGTCCCGGGCCGGATGTGACCCGGCCTGGCCGCCTGGCCTTGGTCTGTGGCACCGGGATCGTTGCGTGGCTCTGGGGAGCTTGGCTGGGGGGGAGGTCGGCGCCATTGCCGGCCCAGTGGAAGGGGCTCCATGTTGGTGGAAGGTTGCTGCAATGGCCCGTTTTCATCCTGGAGATTCGCCCCGAATCTTTGAACCTGTCAGAGGGTGCAGGATGGCGGTGTGGGCCGGGGGCTGCGGCGGGTCTTCTTTCTTTTCCTCCCCACTTTTCTCCCGGGGCCGAGGCAGGAGAAGCGATGTCGGGGAGAGGCTGAATGCCTTTTGTGCGGAGGTGGCTTTTGGTTCTTGTTTTGAACAACGCAAACTAAATTCATATAAGAGAACAAAAGCTGAGCCTCCTGAATGTGAAGGCGCTTTTCTTTTTTCAAAGAGAAGAGATGTTGCCTTGATCTGGAAGAGTCTGGAATGGAAACAATTTATTTTCACTGTGAATGTAATTGGCATAGGATAAAATGAAATTTCGTTGCATGGAGCTCTCAGAGTCACCGCCTCCAATATACACTACATAAACATGACTAAATAAGTAAATACATAAATATTATGCATATGACACAGAGAAACAACACAATCTAGTCTGGACATATACATGTCCATGGCGAGAGAAAGTAATCTTGCGAGTTTACCAGAGGAATGGCCTAGGGAACAAAGCTGTTCCAGAATCAGGTAGTCCTGCTAGAGATACTTTGAAACCTCCTCCCAGAGGGGAGCAACAGAAATAAACTGAAATGGGTGTGTTCAAATCCAAATTTTTTTACCACTGGTTCTGTGGGCATGGCTTGGTGGGTGTAGAGTGGCTTTGGGGCATGGCTTGGGGACGTGGCAGGGGAAGGATACTGCAAAATCCCCATTCCCTCCCCACTTGGCCAGCCAGAGGTGGTATTTGCCGGTTCTCCGAACTACTCAAAATTTCCGCTACCGGTTCTCCAGAACCTGCTGGATTTCATCCCTGGTGTGTGGGGTCTCTAACAATGCTTTCAGCTCTAATCACAGCGCTTACAAGCAGTATCCTGAATGATGGGAAGCAAGCCTCCTATAATCTCGGCTGTCCTCACCACTCTCTTTAGGATCTTTCTGTCTGAGGTGCTGCTGCCACCAAACCAAATAGGGATGCAGTTTGTTAAAACGCTTTCAATCGTGCCTCTATAAAAAATGGCCAGGACAGAAGGAGAAAGATGTGCTCTTCTCATTCGATGCAGGCCAGAAACCCAGGGAGGGACCAGCATGGCATCTACAGATAGTCTTTGATTTAGGACCACAATTGAGCCCATAATTTCCACTGCTAACCAAGACAGTTGTTAAGTGAGTTTTGTCCCATTTTCTTGCCATAGTTGTTAAGTGAATCACTGCAGTTAAGCTAGTAACTGTAACCCAGTAACCCAGCTGTTAAAGGAATCTGGTTTTGCTTGTCAGAAGATCGCAAAAGATTTTTACTCTGTCTGTAACTGAAAATAATTCTATTGGGGGGAGGAATCTGTTTATGTAGTAAAATCTTCTTGCAGCCTCCCAGATTAGAGCAACTATAACAGAGAGAAGCAGTCCATGGTCAATACAGGTAGTCCTCAACTAACAACCATTCATTTAGTGACTTTTTGAAGTTACCACAGCATTGAAAAAAGTGATTTATGATCATTTTTCATACTTACAACTGTTGCAGATTCCCACGGTCAAATGATCAAAATTGGGCACTTGGCAATTAGCATATACTTGTGACGGTTTCAGTGTCCCGGTGTCCTCTTAATCTTCAATTCAAGATTGTCTCCAGTTAGTGGAAGGTTAATCCATACAATCTGTCATCTGTACTTTGTTGTGAGTCTAATTGCACTTGGTCAAATAAAGTATTTTCCTTTCCTTTCCTTTCCTTTCCTTTCCTTTCCTTTCCTTTCCTTTCCTTTCCTTTCCTTTCCTTCCCTTCCCTTCCCTTCCCTTCCCTTCCCTTCCCTTCCCTTCCCTTCCCTTCCCTTCCCTTCCCCATAGAATTATTTCTGATGCTGGGGAATTCTGGGAACTGAAATCCACACTCCATGACCTCAAGGTTAAGAAATCCTGGTGTAAAGTGGTCTAGGAGGGGCCAGGTTGGAGAAGCCTAGCATGTACTTAACAATGACTGGACATTCCCTGCTAACTTTTTCCTCTATAAATATGTAAATCTCTTTAAAGATTCCCAGACTATTCAAAAGCATAACAAGTAAATCTCCCTCAAGCTAAGCCTAATGACTACAGTATGCCCAGGAGTTGTCTTGGCAATAGTATAGGTCTGGTTTGCTCATTTATCTTCCACTTCCAGTCTAGCCCAGAGCTTTCCTGGGGTCTCCCAAGGAGCCAAAAACGTCCTCACCATAAGAGCAGCCGAATGCCCTAGGGAGGGGCTGGCCTCCCAACTGTTGGGGATGTCCAAGAGGAGGATGGATGCCCACCTCTTTAGGATGCTTCAGTCTGGATCCCTGCACTGAACTTATAGGTCAAACTGGACCTTCCAACAATTCTACTTAACCAGGTTAGGTTTACAGGATCATCCATGTTTGGCTATTTACTACCATTTATTTGGGTTCATTTGGAAGAATAATTCTACATTAAAATGGAAAACTATATAGGACCAGATGCAAGGATGGCTAATGTGAAAATCATTCAGATTGTTTTTTACCAATATTCATTGTGATTTTTCTCTGGCTGCAAATTCAACAAAATTACAAGTGGGGTAGCCACATGTAATTCTTGTAAATGTTAATGTTTTTATATGCTTTTATTGTACTGTAAGCTGCCTACAGTCACTTTGAATAGTGAGATGGACAACATATATATTTAACAAATAATGATAATTTTCTGCCATTAAAACTTGATAATCTCATTCAGATAATGCTACATTGTAGAGATGTGTAAATATGTGTATGAGTGCTGATGCTATTTAGCCATGATTTACTAACTAATCAAAATATTTAAAAGTACTAAGCCAGAAATAATGCTTTATAGATTCCAGTGACTCACCTTGCCTAATGTTGTTCAGCAGTTTGACTTAGCAGAAGGTGGACAACATCAAGAGTGTGCTAACTTCTCTCCTGGCTGTAGGAGATGCAATATGAAGCCCTGGAGCGGACAGTGTCATTTGGGGGGGGGGGGAGGGGGGATTCTTAGGCTTTGCAGGGTTTTAAAGGGGGAAATAGATCCCTTATGATCCCAGACATTTACAGACTTTTAAGAAAGTATTTTGGTGCTTATCTGTGTCTAAAGCTGGAGATATTGGCCTAGTTTCTTGGGTGATATTTTGTGTGTGGGTGAAATGAGGTAGAAAATTTCAGTGCTGAAGAGAGATTGATTTCTGTCCTTTGTGTGAACACATTACCTTTTTATCTGGCACATTTGGCCATGGACATAAATATTTTATTGTCAGTGAGACTGCAGCGTTCTCTCTTTGGAACTACAGGTAGCTTTCACGTCCTTCATTATGTCAAAGACAGGCACTCATAAGAATAGAAAGACGTCTCTGTCTTTGTTTATTAAAGCTGGTTTACCCTACCTTTTGTCCAGAGGGTTCAATCTTGCCAGATTAATATCTTTTGCATTACCGGTAGTCCTTGAGTTAGGACCACTTGTTCAACATTGCTGGATGAGGCGGCCTTGCAATTGATCTTCAGAGGTTCAGGGTCTCCACAGTCAAGCAATCACGATTTCCAATGTTCCCTGATGGGTCCCCACAAGCAAAGCCAACGGATAAGCTGGCAGAAAGTTGGAAGCCACTCCCACTCCTGCCACTCTTTGCCCACCTGTGCTCCAGAGTGCCTGCTGGGGGCACCTGCCTGCCTGCTTGCCTGGGACTCCCGCCTTGTCCCACTTAAGAACTTGTGCAGTCCTGGTGTTACTCCGGCCACTGGGCCTGCGGTATTGCTGTCACTAAGCAATACAGCCACATTATGTCATGCTTTACAACTGTATCGTCAGCAATGGTCGTGCTGGTCCAATTGCTCCCTGTGTAACCAGAGCTGAAGACATTTAGTTATTTGAAGCTGAGGAGTAATTTGCACATGGAGTTGGAGCCCCCTGGCCTGTTGTTGGGTCTTTCCTTAACCCTGACTCAGAACTGGTGTTCCCTGCCACACCAGAAACCGGTAATGTGGCAGGGTTGCTTGGCTCTGTCCCATATTAGGATCGGCCCTAATTCAGTCCACTGCTTTGTCTTCAGTTGGCGACACGCAGCCTGACTTCATGCTTGGAAACTAAATTAGGATCTGGGAGTCCCAGCGCTGTGGGCTTGGCTGAGATAAACAAGCTACTTTTACAAAAATGCACATGGGAATGTAGGTGAATTTATCAGGAATTGAAGTAAGATTACTCTTGTCATCTGAAATAAGCGTAGCACATCTGTTGTTCACAGTATTTTGCATAAGGAGTGTGAAGGGGTAATTTGGGGCATTTTACTGCAGTATATACCATGTTGCTTTGTTTTTGCTATGTCAAAACTGAACAGCCCTCTCTCAACAGAGGGGGAGGGATATGACATCATCTATCTCCAGTCTACAGCACAGTTCCCGCAACCATTCATGTTTTACCCTCCAGCTCCCAATCATCCTTGTAGCTCTTCTCTGTACTTTTTTCAGAGTCACATCATCTTTTTTATATTGTGACCAAAACTGGATGCGGTATTCCAAGTGTGGTCTTAACTAAAGCTTTATAAAGTGGTACTAATATTTTACGTGATTTTATCCATCTATTAATGCAGTCCAGGATCGCATTGGCTTTGTAGGCTGCCGCTGCACATTATTGGCTCATATTTAAGTGGTTGTCCAAGATCCCTCTCACAATTACTGGCATTAAGCCAAGTTTCACCTAGTCTGTACCTGTACAGTTGGTTTTCCTTGTCTAAGTGTAAAGCCTTACTTTTATCTACATTAAATTTCATTTTGTTGGATATGGTCCAATGTTCAATTCTGAATGTGTTCAAGGTTAAACGATGGGCTGGCTATGGCTGACAGGTCTCAAACTTGGGTTGGAAATCTGTGAAAGAAACAGCTTTCCCCAACCAGGCACCCTCCAGATTTGGGATTGTCTCCCAGGATTCTCTCCATTGGCCCTGCTGGGTAAGGAATTCTGGGAGTTGAAGTCTATCCAGCTTTGGCAAGCCTGATTTACAGGCAGTTAGCATTGTCTTCGGCCCCCTTACCATCTGGAGAATGTATGTAATGCCTATAAACACAGAACCAGTCTGGCCTGCTCTTGCTCTCGCCAGTAGCAGTGCGTTTGCTTGCTTGTTTATTTAAGGCATTTTTCTGCTCCTTCTTCTGTGGAAAGGCTCCGAGCCAGATTACATGAAAACTGCAGCAAACAAGACCCTCTCTCTTGCAAGCTGTTAGTCTTTCTCCCAAATAATTTATCTCCTTGAAAAAGGGTATCATCCACTCAGAATGGAAACAGGCAAAGGGAATGGTGGTTGCCTAATCTTCTTAGAGGAAGAAATAATGTTAAATTGAGGGTGTCTGTCTTTGTTAATTATATAGCCCAAAAGAAAAGGAGGTTTTCAAAAAAAGGTGGGTGTTATAGGTTATTTGCACATTATATGGAAGAAGCACTATTGGTAAAGTTCAGCCACTTTGGGTTGTCTGTGTGGTCCAAACCATGCCTGGTCTTGGCATTGGGGTCTCCCTTCAGTAGTGGAGACTCTCCCTTCTGTTTTTCAGGAGTGCCAGGGAGTCCTTCTATTACCAAGCAGTGACCCGGGAGGGGGGGGTGCTCCACTCGTCATATCCTCTGGATGACAGGCAGCTTGTGTGAAAAGAGAAGGTTGTGCCTCCTCTCTTCAGAAGCCCAGCCTGGTGCCCTGAGTGGGTTCTGCAAAACTAGCTTTCATGACAGGCCGTTGATGGGGGAGAAAGGAGGACAGATTGCCATTGTACTTTTAAAAATGAAAGACTAAATTATTTGGAGTAAAAGTTCATAAAAGGAAGCTGCTTTGGAATTTGTTTTATGTAGATTCAGCACAGTCCTCTGCAAATATCTCAAAAATTAATGGCCAGGCGACAAGGTTCCCGGGTGCTTCAGGCTACCAACTTTCCAGCTTCAAGACTGTTTATTTATTTTTTACATTGTTATATCAGAGCTTTCATTCAGAAACTCAAGGCTAGGTGCACAGCACACCCCCTCCCAGTCTTCTGTGCCACATCAACTGTGTAAGGTAGAGAAGAATTGGCTTCGAGTCCCCAGTGAGCTTCTAGAGATAAAAACTTAGCTCCTCTGTTTTGAGTCAAACAGCTTCTCTGCTACACAACTGTGGCTCTCTAGGCGAACATGAAAAATCCACAGGTTCTGGATGCTTTTGCAAAACAGCCACCACCAAGAACATTACCTGTTATGGGTGCCTCTGCCAGGAGGTGCCTTGGCTGTTTCCTGCCTTCAGTTACCTGCAATCTTTATTGGGGCAGGTAGATATGGTGGGCAGCCATCTTTTTCTTGTTATTTGAAATGGGGAGGGGGTGTTTAAATCACCTAGGCCTGCATGCTGGACTGCAGCTCACCTGGCATGCCACCAGCCAGTTGTCTTCCTGGGCAGAGCATTGCCAAAATTTTGAGGTGCTTCCACAGATGCTTCCCCCCCCCCCCCTGCAAAGTAACAAGTCTTTTAAAAACACACCATGGTTTTTAAAAGTTTGGCCTAGTTTTGTTTCCTGACAGAAGAAGAAAAAAATAGTAAAAGAAAGGGAAAAATGTTGAACAAGAAGAAATATGTATCATGGCCGCTGGGTGTGTAGATATACCGGTATGTATAAAGTTTTGCAGGAGAGTTTCAATAAGGGATGCCCGTCTTTCACAATCTATGCCCCATTCTTAAACTTCATCAGGGTCTCCTGCTTAACAGCCTGCAAGCCTGATCTTGCCAAACGGGATTGGGAAGATGGGTTTCCCTGGGCATTCGAGGGCTTAATCTCTGCTCTCCCAAGCCCATCTGGAGGCCTCTGAGTTTTATATGGGAGTCAGCTGGCAGAAAGCAGATTCCTTCTCCGGCTGCACTCAGAGGGGCATCACCTGTTGTTTTTTTCTCAAATTACACCGAAGCCTCAGGTTACACGTAACAGGAACTGTGGCTTATGCTCTGCCTGTCTGTGTCTGTCAGGTCTATGATCTGTCTGTAATTTCCACACCCACAGGGATTACCGGGTGCTGCTGCGGAAAGGCCTCCTTAGCTGGCTCACAGAGGAGGCTCTGGCCTTCTGCACTTGGCCCCCTCCCACTCTGCTGGCTTTCAGCTCCTGCAGACCAGCTTGACCAGCCGGGAGTCTGAAGGGGTTATGAGGGCTAAAATCCAAAGCATCTGGAGAAAATGGAGATTTTACAGTATCCTTCCCCTGCCACACCCACCAAGCCATGCCACACCCACCAAGCCACACCCACAGAACCGGGAGTAAAAAAATTTGAAACCCACCACTGTGACACACCCACAATTTCTGGAGGCAAGCTGTTCCACTGATTGATTGTTCTCACTGTCAGGAAATTTCTCCTTAATTCCAGCTTGCTTTTCTCCTTGATGAGTTTCTGTCTGTTGCTTCTTGTCCTGCCTTCTGGAACTTTGGAAAATAAGTTGACCCCTTCTTCTTTGTGGCAGCCCCTCAAATAATGGAATACTGCCATCATGTTACCCATAGTACTTCTTTTCTCTAGACCAAATCCTGCAACCATTCTTTATATATTTTATTCTCCAGGCCCTTAATTATCTTAGTTGCTGTTCTCTGCACTTTTTCCAAAGTCCCAACATCTTTTTTGTAATGTGGTGATCAAAACTGGATGCACCAGGTAATTAAGGTGGTATTAATATTTCAGGTGATTTTGATTCTATGCCTCTTTATAGAACCAAGGATTGTATTAGCTTTTTTGGCTGCTGTCACACACTGCTGACTCATGTTAAGGTTCCTCTCAGAGTTACTGTTTTTGAACCAGGTTTTGCCTAATCTGTACTTGTATCTTTGCTTTTTCCTGCCTAAATGTAAAATCTTGCTTTTCTCCATTCCCTCCCCACTCCAGGGGAAGGTTACTGCAAAATCCCCACTTCCTCCCAATCAGTTGGGACTTGGGAGGCAGAGAATAGAAGGGGGCGGGGCCAATCAGAACATTTACTACCTGTTCTCCAAACTACTCAAAATTTCCGCTACCAGTTCTCCAGAACTAGTCAGGACCTGTTGAAACCCATCTCTGGTGCGTCATCACTGGAGGTTTTTAAGAAGAGTTTGGACAGTCACCTGTCTGACATGGGATAGGACAGTGATGGCGAACATTTTCGGTACTAAGTGCCCAAATCGAAACGCATGCACATGCCACCAAGTGTCCAAACTGGAATGTGCGTGCATGCACACTAGAGCACCAGAAAGCCAAAGACCAGCTAGCCAGCGTACGCATGCGCACCAGCCACCGAGTCTTCAGGTTTCCGGTGCTTTGGTGCACACAAAGACCAGCTGGCCAGCGTGCATCTGCACGCTGGAAACCAGAAGAGCAGCTGGCAACGGCACGTGTGCCCAGGTTCACCATCACGGAGTGCCAGAGGTTCACCATCATGGAGATAGGATTTCCTGTTTGAGCAGGGGGTTGGACTAGAAGACCTTTAAGCTCTATTCTGATTCTGATATTTTGTGGAGGGCTGCTGTAGGGTCTGTAGAGCTCCTGACCCAGATGTAAAGCATGGGCAATTCTGGAAAGATCTTAAACAAGGAACTCTTGAGGGCTTCCTAAAACTGTCTAATGCAGATAGAGATTTGTTTCCAAGGGCAAATATTGATTTGTTAAAATACAAAGTTTCAGGCCTTACTACTTACTTATTTGGGCACAGTTTTTATAGTCCATTAGTCTGGTCCGTAAAGCCCCACTTCGAATGGCTAACACCAGTGGAAACAATGATGAAACAATATCAACATACAATGTTTTGCAAATAATGAAAAAAATAAGCTTTAATAGGCAAATTCAGCCATTAAGTAAGGATATAAATACAGGAATTTCTCAATTTATGACAATAATTGGGACCAGAATTTCTACTGCTAAGCAAGGAGGTTGTTGTGAGTTGTATGCAGTTTTATGGCCTATTTTGCTGTGGCTGTTAAGCGAATCACTGCAGCTGCAAGGTGAATCATGTGGTTGTTAACCAAATTCAGCTTTCCCCATTGATTTCACTTATTGGAAGCAGCCTTGAGGGCTGCTAGTGGCGTTTGCCTGATCCCGGACATGGCAACTGTTGTAAATACATTCCACTCACCAAATGCCAGGATTTTGATCACAGGACAGTGGGGATGCTGTGACGGTCATAAGTGTGAAGACCCATTGTAAGTATCTTTTTCCAGTGCCATTGTAAGTTGCTAAATAAATTATTGTAAATTGGGGACTATCTGTAAAGTAAAGATCCAGCTGTCTAATAGGTCACTGAACCAAAGGCACTCGGCATAAATTTCTGCTCAACTTCCTGAGACAGTGAGTTCCATAGTTTAGGGCAGCCCCACAGGAGCCCCACCATGACCGAGACGCAGGGATGTGGGAGGAGGTCTGGTGGGGAGCAGAGAGAATCTTCAAATAAGCACAGATTAATACTTGCAGCAGGTGATAATTAGGGTCCTTTGCATCCAATGCTGTCCCTTGTCTGAGAGACAATTTTGCAGAAATGTTCTCAAGAAAAAAATGGTAATTTATTTTTCTTGGTTGTCACAGCAGTCTTCCCCAACCTGGTGCTCCCCAGATGTGAGACTCCCACTCCTCAAAGTCCCAGCCAGCATTCTGACGAACCTGGAGGGCCGCTGCCTGGGAGCACTTTAGATGGGATACAAATGAATGAATGAACAAATAAACCAGCTGCAAAAATGAGTGGCCCTGAAAACATTTTTCCTGCCAATCCTCCCCATGCACCATTCTGCGCCATGCAATCCCAGACCTCCCTCCTGCCATCTCTTCCTCTCTGCCAGTACTTTTCTTCTGATAAGGTCAGAGCCACCAGCTGTTCCAGGCAAGGTGAGTGGGAGGTTCGGGGCTTCTCTTGTCTGGGACAGGAGAGAAGACAGAGCTGTCCATCCAATTGAGCTGCTCTTTAGCCTCTGCCCAGCTAGAAACGTTTCTCTCTTTCTCCTATCCCCAAAGCTGGAGGTTACCAAAGGAGCCCTCCCTCTGACCCCAAATCTGGCTTGGGGGACCATTTGCTGGTCTTCCCAGGCCTGTGGTCAAAGAAGTTAAGATGATACCCACATAGGGTCAGTACTCTTCAACATCTTCATCAATGACTTGGACGAGGGAATAGATGGGGAACTCATCAAATTTGCAGATGACACCAAGCTGGCAGGAATAACCAACACTCCAGAAGATAGGCTCAAGATACAGAAGGATCTTGACAGACTTGAACATTGGATGCTATCTAACAAAATGAAATTCAACAGTGAAAAAAGCAAGGTTCTACATTTAGGGAAGAAAAACAAAATGCACAGGTACCCTATATGTAGTACCTTGCTCAATAGTAGTAACTGTGAGAGGGATCTTGGAGTCCTAGTGGACCACCATTTAGATATGAGCCAGCAGTGTGCAGCAGCTGCCAAAAAAGCCAACACAGTTCTGGGCTGCATAAACAGAGGGATAGAATCAAGATCACGTGAGGTGTTAATACCACTTTATAATGCCTTGGTAAGGCCACACTTGGAATATTGCCTTTAGTTTTGGTCACCACAATGTAAAAAAGATGTTGAGACTAGAAAGAATGCAGAAAAGAGCAACAAAGATGATTAGGGACTGGAGGCTAAAGCATATGAAGAATGGTTGCAAGAACTGAGTATGTCTAGTTTAATGAAAAGAAGGACTAGGGGAGACATGATAGCAGTGTTCCAATATCTCAGAGGCTGCCACAAAGAGGAGGGAGTCAAACTATTCTCCAAAGCACCTGAGGGTAGAACAAGAAGCAATGGGTAGAAACTAATCAAGGAGAGAAGCAACTTAGAACTAAGGAGAAATTTCCTGACAGAACAATTAATAAGTGGAACAACTTGCCTGCAGAAGTTGTGAATGCTCCAACACTGGAAATTTTTAAGAAGATGTTGGATAACCATTTGTCTGAAGTGGTGTAGGGTTGCCTGCCTGGGCAGGGGGTTGGACTAGAAGACCTCCAAGGTCTCCTCTCCTCTTCTCTTCTCTTCTCTTCTCTTCTCTTCTCTTCTCTTCTCTTCTCTCCTCTCCTCTCCTCTCCTCTCCTCTCCTCTCCTCTCCTCTCCTCTTCGGGTAGGCCAGTGTTTCTTAATTTTGGCCGCTTTAAGATGCATGGACTTTGAATCCCAGAATTTCCCAACCAGGTTGAGAAATACTGATTTAAGAGGCATTGCAGGAAAAGAAAGGATGGAGCTTCAATTGCACCATTGCAACCTCCATCTTGATAAAAAGTCTGTGGTTTCCATTCACTCATCCTCACCTGCCCAGTTTCATTCCCCAGTGAGTGGACCTTGTGGCCCAGCTGGTTTGAAGTGTTGCGTTGAATCCGGTCAATACAATTCCCTACTGTGTGACTTTGGACCTCTCATCCTTACTCAGCCTCACAGAGTGGTGGTTCTGTGGGGACTTCAGTGAGCTCCTGATTGAAAGGTAAGATACATAAGAAATAAAATTTGGGGTGCACCCATCTGAATCACAGTGATTTGTTGGGGACAAGGCAGAATATTGATACAATTGTTTAGTCCATTATCATCATCATCATCATCATCATAATGCAGTATTAACATTGGAAATGAAATACAGTGAAATAAAACAAAAGCAATAAAATCAGACATCAAAATGGAAATTTTGATCGGAAAGAAAAATGGATAAATTCTGAGTTGATGTCAGCGATGGGAATTTATTTAGCGTGTGGGGATGTTACATTAGCCAGGAGACTACAGTGTTAGTAAAGAGTAGTTGTTTGGCTGCTGACAATTGCTAGTCCATTCAGTTCTTGATCACAACGGGAAGAATTTGAAGAAAAGAAAATGGAGACATAAAAGTGCTAGGTTGATTAAAGAAGTCTCAGAAGAGTTAAAATATTGAGTCTCACATATTTCAAAGAAACTGAATGATATGAAAGTAGAATAAATCACAAGCCAGATTTTTTTTTTAATTTGCTGGGAAATTTTACAAACATATATGCTTGCCCTGATAAGAGTGATACATTCGCATTTTAGAGGGAAACCCAAGACAACTCATTAGAATGCAAAGTTGCAAAACGGAGAAAAGAGACGGAGAAAACTTTTTGCTGAGTCCAAATGGCTATTACACCAGAAATCAAAAATGAAGCAAAGCAGGTTAAGAACTGGAGTGCAGCAGGAAAAGAAGAAGGACCCAGATTCTGGCTCAAGCATCTGATGACACTTCATGAAAGGTGGACTATTCAATTTAATGTCATGTTTCAGATTGGAAACTTTGAAGAATGAATGGCAACTGGTAGAACACTTTTAGTAATAGAAACAGACAAAAGTGTACTTGTAAGCAACTGTGGAATAGTCTTCGTTTGCCAAGAATGTTCAGACTGCTAACTGGTGTGCAGTGTTCAAAAATTTTATGTATTTATTTGAACAAAAGATTTGCTAAAATTTCACAAACAGCAAAAGACCAATTGTTGGTTGACAAAATTATATTTTAAAACTACAAGTGAAGAAAAAACTAACTTACAAGAAGTTAGGAATTGTTATAAAAGGATATTTTATCCTCTTCACTTAGTTGCATACAGGAATGCTTGTAAATGTTTGGCATTAGTGCATAAAACCAGAATTTTGTAAAAGAAGCTATGAAAAAATAGAAAACAACTTTGATGGTAAATGGAAAATGTAAACTTCAGGACAGGAATTTTCCAAGGAGATTCATTCTTTTGCTTTTTACTGTCTCAGTCATACTCTTCACTAATATCCTGAATAAAAACAAAACCTGGATATGAACTATAAAAAGAAAGTGGGAAAACAGTGTACCTTTTAACAGGGTTGATTGAAAGTCTATGGAAAATCAAAAACCAAAAATGAACCCTTAATATTGTAAGGATATATAGTGGTGGTTTCAATATGGAATTTGAATTTAACAAACATGCAATGCTCAGCATAAAGAAAGGAAAAAATGATCAAAATGATGCAGTTGCCCATAAAAGAAAGCTACAAATATCTAAGAATACTTGGATCAGAAAACATTTTGCATAGTGCAATTAAAAACACTTAGAATATTTAAAAAGTTCTACACTGAAAGTTAAATGGTGGAAATACAATTACTGTACAGCCATGAATAATGGGTGTACCAGTCCTGTAATAAGATATACTGCTGACGTAGAAAACTGGATACAGCTTGAATCAAACAATTTAAATTGGAAAACCCAAAACTGATGCTAGTGCGTCATACACACAATCCATGGTGAAGTTTATTGACTACATGCAGCATGAAATATTGGAGGTCATGGTTTACTGACAGTAAAACAATTGGAGAAAAAAACATGGAGAAAATAATTACATTACATGGCCAATAAAGTGGGCAGGACCAGGAATTGATAATGGTTGCAAGCTGGCACTTTCAAGAAGGAAACAAAGGTTCTTTTTTGCAGCTGAAAACAAGCATTGAAACAAACACGATGCAAGCAAGGATTCAACATGTATCAAAGGGCAATGCAGTGTTTATAAGGAAAGTTGGATGAAACCGTGGATGGCATGGCTAGTGAATACAAGAAATTGCTCAGAGTAACTCCCGGTGTTTGGCTCAGGAGATGAGCCCCACTACTCTGGGTGGTTCATAGTTCAGCGTTTATCCTAGGGGGCAGGGAGCAGGGGATGTTATGCCAGGGGGAAGGGAAGTTTGTCTTTAATCTTGTAAGCTACTACGAATCACTTGTGTGAGGGTGAATCAATTAAATCAACCAACCTACCAACCACTACTGTACCTTGAAATCTATACAAAAACTCTCAATTCCCAACTTTCCCAAATGTGGTATGAACACAACATTGAAAAAATTATTGCAAATGAAGAAGTTTACATTTTAGGGGACTTTGGCATATACATTTATTGCCATCTGGAACACAATACTACAGATATAACAATAGTTAGCTTGGGGCCCCAACATGGGTGGATCATGCTGGAGGTGGCTGACAGATTAAGAGAAGAGTAGCTCCCTTCCTCCCTGTCTTTTAATTGTAAATTATTACTATATGGTTCATTACCCAGTCAGCCAGATGTTCAGACTGGATTTGGCATTTTTAACCACCTATGGAGTCTTTTCCAAGGAGCTGGGATAAGCAGATGTTGATGTTTTGTGGTGTTAGAATTAGTTAGATGACTTAGAAGTGAAGATGCTTGCCTCCCACTCAGAAGGTTGAGGTCAATCCTAGGTAGCAGCAGATGTTTCTCTCTTAGGACTGAAAGAGAAAATATCTGCTGGGAGCTCCATTTAGGTGTCAGGAAGGGCATCCGGCCAGTAAATGCTCAGTTCCATCCGGTCGCTCTGACTCTATCCCAAATTAAGGGATTATAGGATCGTAAAAAGAGAGGTGTTTTTTAGAGGTATCATTGCAGGATGGAAGCTGTTCCGAGTCAAGCTGCCTTTTGTAATTGACTGATGAGGATTTTGTCAAGGCTGATGAGGTTCAAATCATGCTCAGGTGTTTCGGGATCGCACCCAAGATGCCTATTTGGGGATTACATCCAAGGATTATTATGATTATTTATTGTTTGAATGTTTTATTGGCTTTTGATCTTTGCAAGCCGCCCAGAGTCTGCTCTAGGTGAGATGGGCAGCAAACATGTCTAATAAATAAATAATCAAAAAGGAAAAAATAATTTTGTAGATTTGGCAACGCCAGGGAGACAATAGGGCCAAAGGTACAGGATTGGAAAAATACAAAATGTAGAGATCTAGGGATCAAATGGGTGGATGATGAAAAAGATCTTACAAAGTCATTCTTATAGTTAATGGAGCATTAGGCGGAATAACAAATACATTTTTACAATAACTATTTTGGCTATATCAACTGCACATTTGCAAAAGAACACCTTGCTTGACCCATGTTACTTAGATAATTCCTAGAGTGAAATTTGTATTTTCCAAAAATATCAGAAACGTAATTATTTTTATCCTTTGTAGTGTTGAATAAAAGCATCATCACCATCACAGTAGCAGTGGGGATACTGCCCATCCCTGCCCTTTCATTTGGACTCTCATCCCTTCATCTCTCTTATCCTTTTAATTTATACACATCCAAACAGAAATGGAGATAAACTCTCCAACTCTCTATCCAGAGGATCATCAGCAAGTTCACAATATAAAAATACGTAAATGCAAAATGAGTAATAAATATCACTGAAATGCTACAGGATCTCCTGCTCGAGCAGGGGGTTGGACTAGAAGACCTCCAAGGTCCCTGCCCATTCTGTTAGTCTATGTTCTATGTACAGTTTTAAAATTTTGTTAAACAATAAAATTTCCTTGGAGTCAAGTTTAGCTCCGGATGATGTCTAGGCAACAAAATAGGCCTGCTTTGCTTATGCTTTTTTCTAGGTTGCTTTGGGATTATTTCTCAGTCTAGTTTAACATCCAGAATATATTTATTTCTTTATTATGTGTCCTTGTATGCTGCCTCAGTGGTTATGCCAATTTCCTCACCAACAATTGCTGAAATTGTGGAACTAAAGTGAATGCATCTGGGTGTTACCAGCATGTTCTATTGCTGGATTTTCCTTATCTTGGCAACCTTGAGATGTGAGACCTTCAGCTCCCAGAATTCCTCAGTTAGTGCGGCCGTTGCTAAGAATTCTGGGAGGAAGTCCACAAAAGAGGCATGGGCACCTGACGGCTTGCAAGCTGGATGTGGTCCACAGCTGCTCCAGAAGTCCCCAAAGATACACTTGTAGAATTTGTTGGCAGTGTGGCAGGGAGAAAAATGTAACAAAACTACAGCTTAAAAGTATTTTTTCTATTTTGCCTTAATTCCCAAAGAATCCCGATGGGAAGGGTTGGGTTCAGACAACATACTGCAACTGTGGGTTACCAAAGTCAATTGTTGCTTTGATATTATCATCAGCGCCAATCCAGCTTCTCCTTAGTTTGTCGAGCACTGTGAACTCTTGTACTTTGGAAAACAAATTGTAATTAAATTTGTAATAAATTTGTAATAAAACATAAGCATGAATCTTAATGACAATCTGAAAGGTGTCCATTTGGTCATTAATTTTACAAATGCAAGTTTTAATAGGCTTTTCTGCCTGTTCCCGCACGCTGCAGCAATGCATACTTTGAGTTGGGAAAGCTCAGAGCTCTGTTATTATTCAACCAGTTGAATCATTTCCTGTTTTCTGCAGGTTTGGAAGAATTCTCTGAGGCAGATTGAAAATATTTGTGGTGCCTCATGAACGTGCTGGCCTGAAGGCCTGGGAAATATCCTGGTTTGTTACACTTGCCAGGGAAGAGGAGCCAGCTGTGTGTGCTTGTGACAGTGTGCAGCGTCACACTGTGTGATAGAAGTTACAAAAGACAATTGAGCTTGCTGACTTGATTGCTCTAGAGGACAGGGAACTGCCTTGCACAGATTATCTAACCTTGGGTTTACAAAGCTGCCTTCTCTTGCTTAAAGCCTCTTTTTTTCTGCAGGGGGCAAGAAACAATGGGTTCCCCAAGGAAGCTGTCCATGAGACCAGCTCTATCTGGGTGCTTCACAATAACTGTAGCCTCTGCTCTTCAACCCTCAGTCAATCTTGTTGCAGGACACACAGTCCCACTAATCTGAAAGTTGTCTCTTTCTCCAGGGAGTGTCTCACATTCCTTTAGCCTTTGCACCAGGAAAGAGTGTGCAAGGCTACTCAGTATTGTGAGCTCTTAAACCAGTAGCAGGTGAGGCCTCTCCTCTGCAGCCAATCGGTGCTCTGTGTTCCCTGGCCTCCAGGGAATGAGTGTGTGATGCACAGCTCACCTTTCATTTCCCTTTCTCTCCCTCTGAAATGCTGTGTGGGAAAGGCCATGGGAGCTGGGGTGGAGCGATGCTGCACGGGAACGGTCTGATAAGAGAGGGCAGAGCCCGCAGCTGGAAAGCGGGTGGGGCAAGGGACCCTCCCTTGTTTCTCTGGTTGTAAGGAGACAGTGGGAGAATTGTGCTTTAGGTTTGCAAGATTCTGTCTTTTGAAAAAGCCCCTTTGGGACCTGGATGAATCTCACACCCTTTTACTTTTGTGTTTGTTGTTTGCTTTGGACAAAGAGGAATGCATCTTTGGAAGAGAAAGAAGGGAGAGAAGTGTCTCCCCTCACCTTGGCTTCTGGCCCCACCCACCGCTTTTCCCCTCCCCCCTCCTAGTATGCAAATACCTCCCACTACAGTAGTTGTCCAAGAGAGGAAGAAGATGTCAACTTGGGCCCAGTGAGCTGAAGGGCCGAGGACCAAACGCCAGAAGTGAAATGAGAGACACAAGATGCTTGTTCTGCCTGAAAAGGCCAGGATGGGCAACCATTTTGAGCCCAGGACAAACTTTCTGTCCGTGTCCTGCCTGGGAGCTGTGTGGTTAGTGGGTGTAAGGACAAGGATTTTATTTTTCTTTTCAATTGTATTGATTTTATTGATGCCTTTTATATTTTTCATATTGTTTTATTGTTGTGAACTTCTGCTGCTGCAAATACTAATAAAGAGGAAGAGAAAGTAATTTAAAAATGCATGCATTGCCAGAGTAAGGGCAGAATATTTGGGCCAGGCGTACATCCATGCCCCCTCCCATGCTATAGTGGGATGGGAGATGCTTTGTCAAATTTAAGGAACAATTGTATGTTTCACACCAGAGATGAAAAAAATGCTACCAAAGTAGAGATTCTCCCCAAGGGATCTAGGGGCCACAGGGGCCCTCCACTGACATCAAATTGCCTTACCGTGCGATCCTAAGATTGCAAGTGAGGCATGATGCCTTTTCTCCCAGGGTGGATGCAACTGAGTTGTGTCATGGTCACCTGATACAGTTAACGAGGCTTAGGCAGCTCCCCAGCCGTCCAGGCCTCTCTGCTTTCTGTTTACTCACTGGAGGCCCCTCCAGTACAGAGAGATCAAAGGGCTCCTTGCTCTATGGCTGCAGAAGAACCTCAGGCGGGACACTTGATTTGGGGGATGGCAATTTCTCCCTCCCCACAGAACCAAAGTGGGGAGAAGATGGTCAAAATTCTGCCTTGCACAAAACTCTTTCCAGAGGAAGGGGCCATGGCAGGAACTGGAAAGCCTGAAGGGCCCCTGGCCTCCGGCTGCACCTTGGGAAGATTTGGCAGCTCTTCTGGTCTCCTGCGGAGGAGCCAGGCTCCCACTGCAGAGAAGAAGCGTAATAGAAATTCAGATGTCCCAGCCACCTGCCTAGCTTCCTGGCTAGGGAGTCATTCAACACAAGCTGCATAATTGGATTGTTTACCTGCTGCCCTCTCTTCCAGGAAGGAGGGGAGATGTCACCAGGTGGTTATTATTTTATTTTCTCTGCCTGAGGCGCACAGAGTATCAAGGAAGGCGAGTTGTCAGAGCTGGCTCCATGGTCCTGCTCACCAATCTGGGGACCAACCCATCTTGGCTTTATGTGGTCGGCAGGATCCAATGGTGAGCCTTTTCTCTGGCTGGTGAGATCCCCTTGCAGATGAAGGGCCTCTCTCTGGGGACGCTCTCCTATGGGGGGAGGGACGGGGGGGGACGACCCCAGGCCAGTGTCAACACAGGGGAAAAGAAAGCAAAAGGGCTGCCCCCCCCCAGCTGTCCAGGTGTTCTGCTGTCAGTTTTGCAGGAGGGGGAAAGGGTTGCCTTTGTAGTTTTGGGGTGGGAAGACCAGGAGGGGGTGGGCTTACAGAATGGGAGGAAGAAAATGATTTTTTAAAATGTGGCTGCACTTATTTTAGAGCTTATATTACAGTTTTTTTGAGTTTTGATAACATAAGAGGAAATGTGATTGCAAGTTTTCAGTGGTTATGCTCAGAGGAGAAACTGGGTGGGGGGCAGGAGAAACATTTTCCCTAGTATTGTAGGGAAATATTTAGAAATAGCAATTTGGCCCTGAAACAAATGGTCTGGTTGAGTAGAAGAGCATAATGGTCCCATTGCAGCATTATTCAATGGTTTTATTTATCATTTTATTATACATACCGGTATTTGCTCTCCACTTATAAGTAGGCTTTTCTGGGTGCCTCCTGAGTTGAACAAATACAAAATTGTTGTTAAAAAAGTAGCAGAACTCAATCCTGATCCTAGACAAAGAGAAAGGATCTTTTGTTGGCTCAAACAGGTATCCGGCCTTGGGCCAGCACACCTGGATAGGTAGACCCTCTGGAATCACTAAGGGGGATGGGGTGCAGAACAGCCAAGAAGGTGTTTTTTCTGCTCGCTCCTCGGGTTCTTTCTGAAATCGGATCAACTCTGTACAGGATCTAATCTTGAGGGCTGCCTTTACAGCAGCCTTCTTCAATTTTGTCAGCTTTAAGGTAGGTGGACCTGGGAGTTGAAGGTTGCTAAAGTTCAGAAATGCTGCTTTAAAGATTAGCTCCGTCCTGAAGTGGATTTTGTGGGAGCAGGCGCAAAGATTCTGCTGATACCCAGAGCTCCGACTCACCCTCAAGAACTCTTTGCCCTTCCCCTCTGAAGTCCTTGCTGTCAAGAAGAGGCTCAAGCAGTGAACAGGTGACCCATCTGGTGCCAACCAACTGGGAGTGGGGGACGAGTTCACTCTGCTATCTCACCATGGGATTATCTCCTGGCTGTCATCACTCAGCTTTCAGTCAGGAGATGAGGGTGGCAGGAATAGGAACTGTCAGGAAAGTTGGATGGATTTCAGAGCCAGACATTTTGCAAGTGTAAATCTGGAGATTTACACTCAGTCTCAAATGTGATTAAGATAGGTCAGGCTGGTGGGATGGTAGCAAGAAATCCTTTGCTACTATTTGTCAGGCTGTTAGTGTGTCTGCGAACCTGACAGGGCAAAAGCAAGGAAAGATCCCCCTGTTTGCATGATGGCTTTTCTCTCAGGGGACAAACGGATTATCTGAAACCATCTTTGTGATCTCGTGCTGCAATTTTGCATGTGCTGCAGAATAGGATGGCCACCAGCAGTCATCCCAGGGAAGTGGTGAGTTCCTGTATGGCCTAGTAAGAAGGCTTTGTGGTGGACCCATCCTACAAAACCTGAAGGTGAGGTTTTGTCCCTCAGAGATGATGGTCCCACATTCTGTCTGCTTGGCTCCTATGCTAGCTTGATGGCTCCAACTTGGCTGCCCTGTACAGAAGCTTTTCCACTTTATTGACGAGAGTAGACATTGCGATTGATAATCAGATCTAGAAAGCATTCTGTACCTAGTGTCTGTGGGACCTGAGTTGTGTGCAGCTTACACAACACACAACTAGCACAGATTTGGGAATCTGGAACCCAGAACTTCTGGAAGTTGGGCTTCAACTACCTAATGGCTACATAGATAGGTAAATAACCTTCCAGTCCAAATATTGGAGAGAGAGAGAAATAGCAGAAAATGGCTGCTTAGACCTGGATTTAAATTTTCTTTTGGAATATGTCTCCGTAAAGAGAACTCCCTAAATTCTCTTCCTTTGAATTAAAGCACTAAATTTATCCATTGTCCAGGAAAAAAATCTGTTCCTTTAGCAGCAACAGTAGAGAGTAGCACTTTCTAGAAAAGGCCTCTTGGCAGCCTCCCAACCCCCCCCCCCCCCCCAGCTTTCCTTGGGAGTTTTGGAAACTGAACAGCTGGGGGGGGGGGAACCTACAGACATGCAAGCCCAGCCCTTCTCCACCTCATTACTAAGTGCAGGAATCCCAGATATCACCAAAACCATTTTCTCCTTTTCACGTTTGAAATCAGGTTCTCTTTCATCAAACTAAATGAAAAATAATAGGAACAAATGCAGGACAATTTCTCTGTCTGGCACTAATTAACAGAGCCAGAAACAAGATGTCTTTGAGATTGGGTGTAGGATCCCACCCAGCTGTGCTGTGCGATTGCCAGAGCTGTTTTTTAAACTTTTTTAAAGCATTTTTTATACCTATTTACCCAAGCCAATAATAAAAAATGTTTTTAAAAAGTTTTTTAAAAGGTTCCCACGTGTGCCACAGCTGATCACCCCCCACGCTGTTCTACTTACCTTCCCAAGCCTCCTTTTGGCACGCACTGCATGTGCGTGCCATGTGCACAGCTCGCGTTTGGTGTGCACTGTGCATGCACGCATGCACGGACAACGAACCAGTAGTAAACTGGTTCAGATTTCACCACTGATCCCACTGTCTAAAAATCAAAGGAAATCCTACCAAAATGTCCCTTAAAATATAAAAAATATAAAAAATCCACCTGGGCCTTCTATAATTTTGTAAACAACAAACTTAAAGACTCAAGATCCATTCCACCACGAAAAGGGCCAAACGGGAAAGACTGTAATGATGAAACTGTTAAGGATAACTTCTTCAACAGTTCTTCGGTTCAGTATTTGTAAACAGCAATGAATCATGCCCCACATTTCCCAATCGTACCACAACTAATCACAACTATCTATTACATATCGATTTCACAGAAGATGCCATTGAACAGGCACTATGCAACCTAAAACCATCTCTATCGATTGGCCCTGATGGATTATGTGTCTACTTCTTAAAAAATATCTCAACCACCAGAGCAGAACCTCTTAATATAATCTATGAAATATCTTTCAAATCCAGCTCCTTGCCTAATTTATGATCACTAGCCACAGTCAACCCCAGCCTAGTTGAAAATTACAAACCAATCTCATGTTGTATCACATGCAAAGTCATGGAATCAATCATAAACCAATCCGTTACCCTCTACTTAGAGACCAACAACCTACTCTCTAACAAGCAGTTTGGCTTCAGAAAAAATCTGTCCTGCAATCTGCAACTCCTACACTGCAAAAACATATGGACTTCACAACTCGATCAGGATAAAGTAATAGACACAATTTATATAGACTTCTGTAAAGCCTTTGATTCAGTAGTACACAACAAGCTACTTCTAAAACTAAAATCTTATGGCACTTCCGGATCCCTGCATAAGTGGATAGCTGCGTTCCTATCAAAGAGACAACAAGTAGTCAAAATAGGGAATGCCCTATCAAACCCTACACCAATTAACAGTGGTGTCCCCCAAGGAAGTGTTTTAGGACCCACACTCTTTATACTTTACATAAACGACCTTTGCGATCATATTATAAGCAACTGCGTTCTCTTTGCTGATGATGTAAAACTATTCAACACCACCGACAATGCTGTTACCCTACAAAAAGACCTTGACTTTTATCAGAATGGTCAAACAATTGGCAACTCCAAATCTCAACCAACAAATGTTCTGTCTTACATATTGGCAAAAAAAAATCAAAACACTAAATACAAGGTGGGCGGATACGACCTTGTAGACGACCCTCACTCTATTAAGGACCTTGGAGTACTCATCTCAAATGATCTAAGTGCCAGCTCACTGTAATAACATTGCCAAAAAAGCATTAAAAGTTGTTAACCTAATCTTGCGTAGCTTCTTCTCTGGTAATATTGAACTGCAAACCAGGGCATACAAAACTTTTGCTAGACCAATTCTTGAATACAGCTCATCTGTCTGGAACTGGCACTGCATATCGGACATTAATACAATCAAATGAGTCCAGAGATATTTCACGAGAAGAGTCCTCCACTCCTCTGCTCGCAACAGAATACCTTATGCCGCCAGACTTCAAATTTTGTGATTAGACAATTTAGAATTTCGCCATCTTCAGTCAGACCTAAGCGTAGCATATAAAATTATCTGCTGCAATGTCGTACCTGTCAATGACTACTTCAGCTTCAACCACAACAATACACGAGCACACAATAGATACAAATTTAAGGTAAACCACTCCAAACTCGATTGCAGAAAATACGACTTCAGCAACAGAGTGGTCAATGCCTGGAATGCACTACCTGATTCTGTGGTTTCTTCCCCAAACCCCCAAAACTTTAACCTTAGACTGTCTACTATTGACCTCACCCCATTCCTAAGAGGTCTGTAAGGGGCGTGCATAAGCGCACCAGCATGCCTTCCATCCCTGTCCTAATGTTCCCTTTTATATGTATCCATTTCATGTATTCATAATCATGTTTATACTTTGATCTGTTACCTATTACATGCTTGACTCAATCAATCAATCTTGTAGCAAAATAAGTTTACCCCACTGCAGGCAGTAAACCAAAACACTGGCTCCAGTTTTCCAGACTCCAAAAGCCCCTTTCTTTCTTTTTTTTCTTTCTTCCTTTCTTTTCTGCTCCTTAAATCTTCACTTCTGTCTGTTCTGAATTATGTCCAACAACCAAAGTGCAAAGCCAGCCCTTCCAGTCACAGCACCCCCCCTCCCCAAAACACTCTGCCAAGGTGGGACAAAGATCGTATGTCCTTAAACAATTTATTTGGTGCCAATAGCATTCTCGGCCTTTTAGACAGTTAGAAAGATACTTGCCAGACCAAATTAATCTAGTGGGACAAACTCTCCTCAATTAAGAAAAAAACATGACAGAGTCTTGTCTGAAGCCTTGCTCTGAGTTGGAGAAATCATCTTTGAAAAGGAACGTTTTCAGTCTTTGAGGCCATGTAACAAATGGAAGGTTGGTTCCCCCAAAACATGTGGGGGTAGCTTTTCCACCAGCAGTCCTACTAAGGACTATCTGCATTGCAGGGACTATTTGGGAGGCAGATGTGGGAGAAGAAGCAAGAAAATGTAGGTGCGAGATTTCAAAAAGATGCATTGCAGTTAGGAAGTATGGAGTGAAGTGGCAAGTTTGAAAAGTGAAATGAATGGTAATATGGCCAGGGAATACTTCCTTTACATGAGCTAAATCTCCAGGAAAAGATTAATTGTATTTTAGGATGCAGAAGGAACTTGCTGAAGGCCAGTTAACCATTTAAGGAATCTTGAATGACTAGAGGTAGCCAAATGTTGCCTCTTTTCTTTATTTCAAGGTTTCAAGGACCGTGGATAATTAGTCTGACCAATATTTGGAAAGATTCTAGAATAGATCATAGAGAAATAGATTGTAAGGACCTGGATAATTAGGCGGCACTAGAGGTCAGCCTGGATTTGCTAAGATCAACTCTTCCCTTTTCATGTTTTGATTGGCTAACTTCCAAGATAGGTTGTGGGAATGATATAAGCATAGATATCTTGATTTCAGTCTTTCATCTATTTTGATTGACAAGCTAGTTGAATATGAGCTGGATGGCATAGCAATTAAGTGGGCTGGAAAATTGTACCTGGAATTTGCTCAGCCTGAATCCTCATTAGGCTTGAGAGGAAGTAAGTCAGGTGTAATTTTCAACATTTTTTCTAATGACTTGGAGGTGGAGAGATCCAATGTGCAGATGACACAATGTTGGATAATAGAAAACAAATTAAAATTAAATCTATCTTGACATGTTATAAAAATATCTGTGAAGTCTATGGAAACAAATACATCAGACTTCACTTAAAAGAAGAAATCAAATGTCAGAGTGGGGGATAAAGGATGTAGCCAAAATGCCTGTGGAGGAAAAAAATGGAGAAATGGGATGATGCGACTCTGCAAGCATGTTCAGCGCTTGTCGGTCTTGTTCTGCCTTTGCAAGAAAAGTGATGTTGATGTTTGCAGTTCCATACTGTAATGGACAACAGGAAGAAGCTGCTTGGTTTTTGCTTTCCTTTCTGGCAGGTTAAAAGTACCCAGGAGTGGCACACCTTTTCTGATTAACAAATTGTATTAAAAGCAGAAGCTTTTGTGAACTGCCCCTTTGTTTTCTTCTGACCTTCTGCTTAAGGCACCCAACATGAGTCTTATTTAAAAAAAAGAAAGAAGGGGAAATAGGGCTTAAAATAAATAACATTTTATGCAGGACAAATAAAAATGAATGCTTTGAAAAGGCATTCTTTGCTATAGCAGGTTTTTTCCCCTCAGTTTGCACCCTTGTTGTTACTGTTCCTGCTTTCATGATGCTCTTTATTTTTCCATAGCCACCTGGGGCTAATTTGAACTGGGCTGCAGACCATTTACATGAACCTGTTGCTTTGTAGGAGCCCTTGGTTAGAGGTTTTGGTTTCAAGCAATGGCCCAGGCCAGAGGGGTTTGTGGGGTAGAAGTGCTTGCTTGGTGCGGGACATTTGTCTTCAATTAAGAAACAGCCTTTGCTGCATGAAGTCATGCTGGTGACAGCTTGGAGCAATGCCTTAGTGGTACTTGCCTGAACTTTTGCTTGTATAGAACAATATCCTGACATAATGTGTTTTGAAAGAGACAAATCTCCCAAATATACGTAGCTACTTTCTACAATCTGAAGATGTTCGGTTGAGAGGAACTCTGTGTGGACAAAGTACATCCTTCCCCAGCCACCGCTCCATCCCCAACTTATATTCAAACCAGGGGTGAAATGTTCCCGGTTCGGTAGCGATGGCGGCGGGTGGTTTGGAGAACCAGTAGCAAAAATCCTTGGGGCCCCCACATGCCCAGCTGAGCCGTGTGATCATCAAAGGCTTTTTTTTTTTTACTTTTAAAAGCATTTTTTCTACAACCTCTTTGACCGCGCTTGTTCTACTTACCACATGCTGCTTTTTGCCGTGCACTGCGTGTGCGCACCTCGCATTTGGTGCGTGGTGCGGGCACTGCATATGCGCAGCCAGCGAACCGGTAGTAAACCGGTTCAGATTTCACCACTGATTCAAATCTTCTGCCACTTCTCCGGAAAGAAGTCACCTGGGTGGCTTGCAGCCTTGAGGGGTTTTATGATAGTTAAATGAGCTAAGAGGAAAGAGCCCGAAGGCCACTGAGTTGGAATAGCAATTCTGTTGGTCATTATTGCTCAGCTGCTTTTGACTCTACGTCTTGGTGGAAATCATGGCTGTTATACCATCTTGTCCTCTGCCAGCCCTTTTTTTCAATTTTTGCAAGCATCAGGGTCTTCTCCACTGACTCCAATTTTTGCATTGTGCCTGCAAAGTATTTCAGTTTCAGCTTTATCCTTCCAGCAAGAGCTTATTTTGACTTCGTCCAGCCTCAGATGATTTGGCCTTCTGATCATCCAAGGTGCTTTCAGCCATATTTTCCAGCAACACAGCTCAGTGCCTTCCTTCTTCCTTTTCTGATGCTCCAGCTTTCACAACCAAGTGTTACAGCTGGGAAAACCTTGGTGTGGACAACAATTAACTTTGCTGCACTCTCAGGCTTCTGCACTTCAATATTTGTCCAGAGTAGCCATAGTCTTTCTCCCAAGTAAGAAACCTCTCCTTATTCCAGTTGCCACCCCATTGAAGTTTCCACCCCAGGAAGACAAAGTCTGCCACTTGCTCAACTTCCTCTCTGTCCATTTGCATTGAGTTGTCATTGCCTGTTGAGAGAAGCTGAGGCCTTTTTAAATACTGAGCCACAGCCCCCTCTTTTTCTTCCTTAAGGAGACAGCTGACTTCTCCCTCACTTCCAGCCATCCAAGTGGCATCTCGGCATCTCTGAGCCTGCTGAAGTTTTCCCAGTGGTTTAATCCCAATTCCTGAGTCTTCTAATTCAGAATTTCTGAATGCGATTTAAGTAAATAAAGTAAACAATCTTGGCTTTTCCCCACATTTAGTTGCTCCACATTCCATTTTATGAGTTGAGTTGCTTCAGTGAGGTAGCCCTCGGCACCCAGAGCTTAAGTGCCTGCAAAAATGCTTTGTATAACCAATAAGGCAAAAACAGAATTTGTTTTGGAACTCCCTGATCTTTTCCACTATCAGACGTTAGCAAAATTATTTTAGGTGCTCCTGTCTCTTCTTACTGCAAGTTCTCTATTCTTCTATCCTAGGTCTTTGCCAGTCCCAGTTTGAAACTTTGAAAGAAATATATTCAGAAAAAAGTAATCCCGAGTTAATAGAAAATAGGAATTATATGGAATGAGAACAAATTTGTATACTAAATGAGACCTTATCTGGGTGGTGGGGTAGAGACCCCAATATGCCATGCACGCCTCTTTTCATAATTTCCATTTGTTGAGACAAGCATATAGTCTCTGTCTCTCTGGGGGAGAGAGAGGGGGGGAGAGAACCTTCATTCTGCCAAACCAATTTTGCAGCATGGCCTTGCTTTTAAAGGTGATGGCTCCAGGCCCAGCAGTTGGCTTGACAGGCTGGCCTGAAGGATGCCAGATCAGCATCCTTCCTGGGAGCTGGGGGGGGGGGAGATGGCAGGAAGCATTTTCTGGTCACGGGTGGCTTCGGAGGAGCCTCCTTATGCTGCCCTTGGGGCAGAAAGTGTATGAATTGGTTGGAAACTATCCACGGAGAAAAGCAGCATAGAACTAAGAAATTTCCTAGTGGTGAGAACAACCAATCAGTTGAATAGTTGGACTTCAGAAATTGTGGGTGCTCCATCACTGGAGGCTTTCTGAAAGAGACAGGACAACGATTTGTCTGAAATGATATAGGGTCTCATACTTGAGCAGGGAGTTGTACTAGAAAACCTCCAAAGTCCCTTCCAGCTCTATTATTCTATGTTCTATGAATGACTTTATCTCCAAGTTCCAGCTGGCTCAGAAAGATCGGCTTCCTCAGTGGTATCTTTTTAGCCTGTTGTCCTCTTTCAGCCTGCATTAACTCCTGGTCTCTTCATGGATACATCTATTTGGTTTTCTTTGGCAGTGTTTTTTTGCGATGTTTCATCTTGCCAGTCCTGGAATCTCCTGGTTGTCTCCTCTCTCTCAACCAGGTTGAGCCAGCTGAGCTTTTTTGAGATCTGCCAAGCTGGGCTGCTCCTTAGCAGGTCAAATCTTAGTTTTCATTATTTCTTTTTCAGACTTAGCATAGGAGAAAGAATTGCAAAACCTGGGGCTGAGTGAAAAGGGGGTCAACCTGGAATACCTGTGTAGCCACAAGCAAACTAAGTCCAGCAGCTCCCCCTTGAATGCCACTCACCTTTATCTAATTCTAAGCAGGTGCTGACTTTAGTTAAGAAGATTTCTGTGCAGAGGTTTAGGCAATAAATCAGTTTAATTGAACCTTCATGGGTGGATCTAATCCATACGTCTGACACTTAGATAATTAAGACTGATGGCTGAGAACTGGCCTCCTCTTTTCTGTCAGGCCAAGAGGTACACAGTGTGTTAGTTTTTGCAATGGATGTGGATTTTCTATTTTTCTTGCTTTTCTTGTAGGGGGAGCTTTAGATATTTTCTTTATTTTTTTAAACTTCATTTTAATCCTATTGTAAACTATAGTCTGAATGAAAGTGGGAGAAAGCTACACTGAGTCACTTGCAGAGTGTTGCTCACTGCAGGGTGGGAAGAGGAGAACAAGGGGCCCCAAATAGTGGAGACCCAGAGTGGGCAAAGTTCTCGATTCAAAGACCCATTTCTGATCCTGGTTATTTGTCTCTCCGCTCCTTGCAAAACATTTATGCTTCCTGGGTTCAATCCGCCATCCGTAGGAGTTCTGGAAGAGCCGTCTAGGATCAGATTCACTCCATGTGAAGGGTGTCCTTCAAGGGTGGGTTCCACTTACCTTCGCTATCGGTTTGCAATGGGAGCATGCACGCGCAGATTGTCTGTGATGACATCTGGGTGGATGGGCGGAGCCTCCTGCCTTCGTTACTACCGGTTCTCAAGAACCAGACTGAACCAGTAGCAACCCATGGAATGTGCATGCAGTGCTTTTGCTGAATTGTTAGTGGTCTCATGCTTGCTGCTCTGAATCAGGAGCCCCCTTCCTTGCTTATCACTGTGGCTGCTCTATGGAAGAAGAGACCTCCTTCTTATTAGCGGATAAATCTGCAGAATCAAAGAAGTTGTGCAATGGTGTTTATTTGTGATGGCTCTAACAACCCTTAGAGGATAAACAAAGTCAGGTATATTATTTTTCATGTTAGAAGGCAAATATATGTAGTCAGTGGTGGAATTCAAATTTTTTTACTACCAGTTCTGTAGGCGTGGCTTGGTGGGTGTGGCAGGGGAAGGATATTGCAAAATCCCCATTCCCTCCCCATTCCCTCCCCACTCCTGGGGGAAGGATATTGCAAAATCTCCCTTCCCATCCCATTCTGGGGCCAGCCAGAGGTTGTGTTTGCCAGTTCTCCAAACTACTCAAAATTTCCACTACCGGATCTCCAGAACCTGTCAGAAGCTGCTGAATACCACGCCTGTATGTAGTTTTTCATAGTTCAGTTTTTCTACGCATTTCATTGTTCTGTGGAAGTTTGGTCTATGCCTGAAAATAAACCAGCCTAGTGAAGGGAGACCTTTCCCCTTACTCTGATGGATCAAAAATGCCTTCTCTGTTTCCCCATTTTGCTTAAGGGAGATCTACCTTTGTCTCTTGGGGTTCTTCTTCCACGTAACGCACAATAATGAGTTGCTGTTGAGCTGATCAGGCCTAGCTAATTTTATCCTCTTGCCATTTAGTAAGCCCCTCAGATGTATTCTGTCAGGATGGGATGGGACAATTGATTTTATCCAAGACATTTCCTCCCATTGAGTCTATTTATACTCTGCCCTCCTGGCCTTTGGGTGGGCAGGTCTTGCTTGGTGCTTCTTCGGGGCTCTTTATTGTTACCAAAGAAGAAAAAACAATGCCTTTTTCTCTTTTTCCCCCCAACCCAGGATGTGAATGGGCAGGCCAAGGAGCCTTTGGGGCCCCGACTTTGCCACCTCAAGAAAGGGCCCAATGGCTACGGGTTCAACCTGCACAGCGAGAAGTCCAGGCCTGGCCAGTTCATCCGCTCGGTGGATCCAGATTCCCCGGCATTCAAGGCGGGTCTCCGGCCACAAGACAGACTTGTGGAGGTAATGAGGGGATCTGGGAAGCAGGAGAAGGATCCTGCCTCTTGGAGGGGAATCCACCCGATGTTAGTGCCACTCCTAGGTGGCAAGACGTGTTTGAGGTGTTTTTTCTCACTCTATTTATACAACATCATCCTCAGCAGTGGATAGGCAAAAGGAAGCCAAAGTCAGAGTTGGCATCAAGTGAAAGCTTTGACTTTACAGGTTTATTTATTTTATTCATCAAATTTCCACACTGCCCATCTCATCTAAGTGGGCAGTTTATAATAAAAACATAAACATAAACATAAAAAGCATAATTAAAAAACAAACACAGCATGAAGAACACGGTTAAAATGAGGATGTTAAAAAGTTAAAAAAGAGGCAGAGGGAATGCCCTCGAGTCTCCATTCCCGAGTGATCCCCATCTCCAAGTGTTGTGGCCCATCAGTGGCCTGTGCAGATTGTAGCTGATTCTGACAATGAGGAGGCTGGTGTGGTGCTGCGCCAGCAGCCTGTGCAGCTGGTGCTCAAGTCGGACATGAGGAGGCTGGAGAAGATGTGGTGCCAGAGGCAGGGATTCAGCCAGGGCCTTCAGAACCTCCAGAAGCTCCTTTAAGTGAAGAGGACGAAGAGGAGGAGCCTCTACTCAATGCACAGGCGTGCAGAGCTGCCAAAAGGCAAGAGTGGCTCCTCAGGAGGAGGTCTCCTCGAGAGTAAGGCTTGGGGCTAATTGGCCACTCCCTTAACCCTCAAGGAGGAACACCACTTGCAGCAAGCTGTAGGGAACAACTTTAGTTCAATCTTCTTCACGTCGGGATTCTCTGCAAAATTGTTTCTGGGCTTTCTGCCAACTCTAGTAAGACTGTGATTACCTTATCTTAGAATTCTGGTAGGCTGATAAGACAGTTTATTAACAGCTTTTGGTTGATAAAGATTAAGTTATTTGAGTAAAATAAGCTTTGTATAGAGTTTGTGTGTGCTGCGTTCTTTGGGGTCCGTAGCTGGGGCAGAACAGCGAGAGAGAAGCCTGAGCAGGAGCTGATGCAGAAGAGGAGACCCTGGGCTGGAGCTGCCTTCCCTGGGGGCAGTGGTGGATTGCTACCGGTTCACCCGGTGGGAGGCTCCGCTCACCCGCCCAGACCTGCCAGAAGCGTCGTACATGTGTGAGCAAGCGCATACCCATGAATGAACCGGTAGCAGCCGAAATTGAAACCCCTACTGCCTGGGGGTGGGTGGATCCTGGGTGCTCTTTGAGCTGACTGGTTCGCTTGTAGATGTTTTGTTACCCGACCAGGTACAGGTAATTCTCAGCCTAAAACTGCAGTGGAGCTTGCCCATTGCGGCTGTATCAGTGGTGGATTTCTACCGGTTCGCCCCGGTTTGGGTGAACCGGTAGTGATGGCAGTGGGAGGCTCCGCCCACCCTCCCGGACGTCATCACGGATGCTCTGGGCATGCACAGAAGGTTTTGCGCATGTGCAGAAGTGCTGTGCATGGGTGAAGTGAGCACGCTCATGCGCACGCTCACAGTTCCAAACCCGTAGCGAAGGTAAGTGGAACCCACTACTGGGCCGTATGTTGTGACAGTTGTAAAAGGAGCTGTTCTCACGACTGATGCAGTTTTATGACCTTTTCTGCAGCAGTCTGTAAGCGAACATAGTGGTGTAAAACGAACGCCATGGCTGCTAAACAAACTCATTCTTTGCTGTGGCATAGTTTTGCCAAAAACCAGAAGTTACAGGTAGTCCTCTACTTATGACCACAATTGAGCCCCAAATTTTCACTCCTAAGCAAGACAGCTGTTAAGTGACTTATGCCTCATTTTATGACCTTCATTACCACAGTCATTAAGCCAATCACTGCAGTTGTTAAGCGAACCATGTGTTTATTAAGTGAATCTGGCTTCCGTTGACTTTGTTTGTCAAAAGCCTGTTGGGAAGGTTAAAAATGGGGATCGCACAACCCCGGGAGGCTGCAACCATCATAAATGCCCACTTTTGCCAAGCATCCATGACTGTGGGGATGCTGCAGTGGCCGTAAGTGTGAAAAATTGTCATAAGTCACTTTTTTCAGTGTCATAGTCACTTTGAACAGTTGTTAATGAATGGTTGTAAGTCAAGGACTACCTTATTCAGCTAACCCATAGTAAACCATGGTCACCTGATTGTGTGTGGGGGGTCTGCAAATGTGGCTGCATTGCCAAGTGCCTAAAGTGCAGTCATGTGACTCGGGGGGGGGGGGAGCGACCGTCAGAACTTTGGAACCAGGTCAGGTAAGGAAACATCTGAAAGCGAACCACAAGCTCAGAGAGCACCAAGAACCCCCCAATTCAGTCCTGAGCTGCAGAGACCCTTTTCCCTTTGCGCCCTTCTCTGGGGCGATTCTTGTGGGGCATCCCGGAAAAGGCTCTTTTGGACTGTTTCCTTGTCTCCAAGCGGGTGCATGGACTTCTGAGAGGGAAGAGAAAGAGAAGTCCTCCTTTCCTGCCGCTCAATACCTCACCCATCGGCCTCTGCTAATTAATTTAGCACACCTGGCGCATTTCCCAGGCACATAAATGGACTTGATGACCTGTGGAGGCGCCACCCGATCCAGGCACCTCCTGCTCTTCGGGACTGGCATCAATGTTTGATGGGCTGCTCCTCCACTTGGGAGTGTTTGGCTGGTGCAGGGGGAGGGAGGGAGGGAGGGAGGGGCGGCTTTCTTCTATTTGCTCTTTTGGCCCCTTCGAGCTCCCTTCAGCCTTCCGCAGCCCCCGCCAGGCCACCTGTTTAAACATTGCAAGCATAAGGTTGCCAGGAGGGGAGAAGGGTTGGCAGCGTTTCCAGGGATAAGTCTGGAGAGCTCTGTGGGCACCTGCAGGGGTCCTGCCCCCCCGCTTCCTCACTGATTACTTAAAGGGGAGGGAGAGAGCCAGAGCAGTCATTAGAGTGGGCTGGAAATGGAAGCTGACCGGGAGAGGGTTGGCCAGAAGAATGAAGTCTTGCTGGAATCAGCACAATAAGTAATGAATCTTGTGGATATTTGCAACTCCAGGACCTGTGTTTCCAAGGATCAACTCCCAAGGAAGAGGTGGTGGGCATTTAACAGGTGTAGCCTTGCCTGGGGATGGAGACAGCAGGAACTGCTCAGCTTCGTTTGACAGATCTTTCCTCCTCTGTTCCACTCCTCACAGCATGTTACTTGTTATACGTTACTCTGCATTTGCTGTTTTTGATAATGTGCATTGTGTGCTAATACCAATGTCAGCCCTGTGAGGTAGACCAGATCCGGAAACACCCCCCATGGGATGAGTAGAACTCGACTTGATTGAGCGTGGCTAGAATACCAGAGCTGGCCTGATTCTGCTTCTCCTCCTGTCCCTCTTCCATCACAGGGGGGTCAGCCCGAGTCCCTTCCTAATGCTCTCTGCCTTTCCAGGGCTTAAGCAATGCCTCCAGCCTCTGGCTCCTGAATATGGCTCTCTCTTTGAGGGGTTATTTAGCCTCTGTGCATGGACAAAGAGGCTTCATTATCCCACCTGAAAAATGGGCAGCCCCCTGGAGCAAATATTGCCTTTATCCTCATTTATAGTCCTCTGAACATAACAGAGCTGGTCTGATCCTTTGTCTTGCATAAAATAATATGCATATACTGTATGTGTGTAACATAGACACACAGAGACACTATATATTTTTGCCACTGAAACCTAAAGCTGGGAGCTGGTTTTCTTTTGGGTTCTGGCATCCCACTTCTTGCTGTGGTTGATGAGGCAGCAAGAAGATCATTGGAACTTAAATAATGTTCCATGCTACGTAGTTCATATTGTGTGACAGGGTTGCATGGGCTGGCTGGTTTTTGATTAGCAAGTTGTGTGAACAAGGTGGCTTGTAGCCACTGAGATGGGCAATTGGTTCTTTAGGACCACAGGTGGTTTACCACTATTCCTCCAGTGACCCCATAATCTCCTTCCTGAGTCTCTCTGTGTGTGTATTATGGCACATTATGTAATCACAGTTTGGTGAGCTACAGAGAATAGTCCCTTAGTGTTCCTTAAGTGCATGCTTTGAGAACTTGATGTCTTGGGAAGAGAAAGTCCCATCAGGGTGGCTGATGGAAGCTCTCTCTACTCTAAGTGTTACTTTCTCTGGTGTGGCTGCCCTGTTTTGGTTCTGCACAGATTGCCCTAATGTGCATTTCTTATCAGCTTCTTCCTTTTTGGTTTGGCTGTCCTGCAGGTCAATGGGATCAATGTGGAAGGCATGAGGCATTCAGAAGTTGTGGCCCACATCAAGTCTAAGGAAAATGAAACGAGGTTGCTGGTAGTGGACCCTGCCACAGATGAACATTTCAAGAAACTTGGTGTCGCTCCTGCTGAAGAACACATTCGAGGTGAGGGATTCCACCTGGAGCCTGTTCTTGAGAAAGGCACCTCAGCTCTCTTGTAGGTTAACCTCAACCACCAAATCTATTTCTAAGGACTCAGCCCTGAAGAAGTGAGAAATGAAATTGCAGGGTATAACCCAATGCTTTGAAAACACGGCAATTTTAAGATGTGTGGACTTCCGCTCCCAGAATTCTCACCCAGCAATGATTTCTGGGAGTTGAAGTCCACACATCTTAAAATTGCCATGTTTGACAAGCACTTACATACTCTAAAAGGCCATGTCATTTCCAGAACTGCAGCTGATATATGTGCCCAAAGGGGGACCTATAAACTGTGTTTTATAAGTAAATTAAACCCACTCCTTCCCACTTTTGAGCAGAAAAGCTGTTGTAAAGTGGCTGAAGAAAATCAAGAATGTCACCATTAGATGCTGGCGGAAGGGCAGACATGGAGCGCCAGATACCTTCCATGGACAGAACTGGAACCAAATTTTCCACAAGTCCTCTTGGCAGTCGCAAGTGAAGTAAACAGATTTTGAACGCATGTAGCTAATTCTCTTAGACTAGAATAGGCAACCTACCCATCTGCCTGGGGAGAGAGGGAATGAGGTATCAAACGGACATTAAAAAAGAAATGGAACTTTGTATGATTGCAGTTGCCATTGTGACTTTTTTGACCTCCCTCTTGGGCAGATGCCCCTGCTGCCCAACTATAAATGTCCATCTTTCCATTTTGAGAGTGGGCATGGCAGCAATAGGCCTCCCAGGGGGCCCCTCCCTTTCCCACTCTTAAAAGTGTCCCAGGAGTCCCCCAGCTGACCCTGCCCCCTCCTGGGGCTGCACTGGGTGTCCTTCAGCAGGTTGGACTTGCAAGACATCTATTGCTTAACGCATTGTAAGCCACCCTGAGTCTCCGGAGAAGGCGGCATATAAATAAAATAAAACTTAAAAAAAAGACCCAGGTCTCAAACAGAGCAAGGACTGGATCCCAGCGGCTACACAGACTCCCTGCTCTTCTTGCCTGGGGGTGGGGGTGGGGGTGGGGAGGGAGATCATACCTTCCACCCAACCTACATGATTCCACCACCAGCCTCCCCTTCCCCCGCTTAGCCAGGCTGAATGGAGAGCTCTGTGTTTTTAGCACAGCTGTTTCCTATTGAAGCTGCCTGCCCTCTTTTCTGGCTCTCAGTGGAAAGAAAGACTCCAAAAGAACAACTTGGAATAATTCAGAGATTTTTGCAGCGGGGGGAGGGGAGGGAGGGAAGCGGCTGGTGTCAGATGTTGAGCTCAGGAACAACCAAGAGACGGATTGGAGATATTTTCTTCTTGGCTCCACGTAGGAGCCCCCTGTTCTCTTTGCAAGCAGCAGCAGCAGCAGACGCAGGCAGAGTGCCAGAAGCAACCACTAATGCCCAGACCTGCTTTCCAAATGCTGCAGGCCAGGCTCAAATATGGCCCTTCTTTCTTCTAGGCAAGGGGCTGCGGAGGGGCTGGCTGGGCCCTCGGGGGAGTTGTCAGCACAGGGAGAAAGGAGAGGGAAGCTTCCTGCAATATTAAGAAGGTTTGAGCTCCTGATTCTGCAGGCTGCTTCTGGTTCAACTGGCCTGATGCCACCTTGGCACTCAATATGCCCTTGGAGCAGGCAGCATGCCCTTTTTCCACCTGTGTGGTATAGCAGAGAGTGTTGGGTTTGGGCTGAGTTCAGATCACTAACCCCTCATGGGAGTGGAAGAATGAGTAGATGAGATTTTGGAGGACATCATGGGATGGATCTGAGCTCCCTGCAGTTTGGGGAGTTGTTGGATTCCAGAATCTGGAGCTTTGCCCATTCTGAGTTGGCTGATGGGGGTTGATGTTCTACAAGTTCTCAGCAGAGACAGGCCCACGAACTCACCTGGCATAGCTAACAAACCCAGCTACATTAGGGTCATCACTACACTAAGCAGCAACCCTGATCCAACCCTGGGTCTGATTCCCATTTGAATCAGTTCTCCAGTTCCAGCACGTGTGTGTCTATGTTGGGATCAGAATGGGAGAAAGAGAAGCTTTCTGCATTTTACGCTAGCAAAAGTAAAGTCTCCCCCAAGTTGATTTCAAGAGTGGTGACTGTATGGATACAGCTGCGTTCTTCCTTGCAGAGTGGTTCCCCCAGGCCTCTTTCTGGGCTGGTTGGTGGTTACTTCCCAGCCTAGGTGACCAGTGGGTCTCTATCCCTGCACTAACCATTGTGACCTGTTCTCACTTAACCATGGGCTGTCCTGTGCTGTGACCCAAGGTAGAGCTCTTCTATGCAACCTGCCACTCTGGGTGGGTCCTCTCCCCAGAAGCTGCAGAATTAGTGGCTCTCCGACCCAGAGGGGGCCAATCCTCTGCATGGGGTTAGGGATTTCACGGGAACGGTTCCTCATTGGAGTTGTTTCTGCATTTTCTGCAGGGGGAATTCCTCCACCTATGACGAATGGGTCAGCGCAAACACAGGTAAGCGGAGTTGAGCGTTGGCCATTCTTTTTGGGAGGAGCATTTTGGAAACCATTCTGTCCTAGTCATTTTCTCCAGCCAGCAAGTTTGGTCATTTGGTCTCCCCTTGCAGGACCAGGGATTTTGGCCCTGAGGCCAGAGGGCAAAAAGCGATCCTTTGAAACGGATCCAGGATTGCTTTCCATCTCTAGACGTTTGACAGGAACTCTCTGGCCATTGCTGATCTCTGGCCATTGCTGATTGGAGCATCGTTGCCTTTGGGGGTTGTGAGGAACCCCAGGTTCTTCCAGTTCAACCTCATGACATTGAGCCATAATAATGCACATCTGCTCTGCCTTTGCACAATCAGAACACCTAAGCCTAGCCTTTGTCCTAGTGCAATGTGACAAGCCAGCCTGCTGTGGTTTGTTCAACAAACCATGGCTTGGTATGCGGCCCAAACCAGGTCTCTGAAAGAAGGTCATGGCCTGTTTTTCCTTTCTCTTCACCTGCCCAAAGAGTCTCAATTTTTTTTTCTTTAATCGAGCAGGGTGTCTGCCTTCGCAAAGCCCTCCCGCTGCTTTCTCCAACCAATAAAGGGGGGTCTTTCCCAGCCACCCTCCATGTCTTGTGATAAATGTGCCCCCTTTTTCCATCCCTCACAGCTGAATGGCGGATCCATGTCTTCATCCCACAGCGATTGCCAAAGTCCTGAGGAGGCCGAGGTAAAGAAGCATCCTTTTTCCTCATCCAGGCCAAGGACTGACTTGCCAACCACCAAGATTTCATCCTTCTCATAGAATCCTAGGGCTGGAAGGGTCCCTGAAGGTCATCTAGTTCAAGTCAGGATTATCCTTATACTCCACCTACTCTACCATGGTGGGCTGTGGCCTTCTTGGTCCTGTCCCATTCTCCTTGTTTCTTTTTTATTAGTCTTTGTCTTTTTTATCTTCTTGTCTTCTTTATATGTCGTTCTGAACTCTTCCCACCATGGGCAGCTCTCACTTCCAGCATTGCTTTTTAGCTTTCAGCCCTTTGCGTGTCAAGTTTTCCCCTCTAGCTTTTAGCCTTTTCTCCTCCTTTCCTCTTCTTTATTCTGAGCAGCTTGTGAAGTTTTCCTCCCACTTTACGCCTTCCACAGCCAGCATTTCACATCCTCTTCTCTCTGCTCTGATTCTTCCCTCCCTCCTTGCTACCTAAGCAGTTCAACATCTGCTGGCCCCATCCCAGAGGTGGCCGCAGTCAAGCTGTCTTCCCTCTGGCGTCCCAAAAGGCTCCGCTGATCCACAGAGACACGACAAACGGGTAGGCTGTGTAAACGCAAAAGGGATTCGGATTTTTTCCACCCTGCAACGTCTGTCATGGAGCAATGGACAGGCCGCCCTCGCCCAGCCCTGCAATTAAAGCCCGTAATTGCATTCAAATGTGAAAAAAAATATTTCCATGCAACACGGCTTATTTGTTGCTCTTTCTTTAAGAGCAAAACTCTGTGGCGCTTGACAGCGTGGCTTTGATTAGGAAGGATCTGCTCAGGCGCTTGCAAGAGAGCAGCTGGATCTTGGCTTGCAGGCGTCCAGCTCTGCATTCTTTCCACGCTTGGGGGGCCCGGGGGGGTGGGCAGCAGAGGGGAGGGAGTAGGGAGAAGGCTCTGCTTCTCTCAATCGGCTTTTGCCAGCCTGGGGAGAGGAGCTGATTTCTGAGCAGGATTGGGTGGGTCCTTTGTGTGGGATCTTGCTGGGAGGGGTGGGAGGGTGAGGTTCGGCTGGCATGAAGGAAGTGGCTGTTGTCCTTGTTTGGAACTCGTGTCCAAGGGGGGCCTCTCGATCTTCAAGCTGCTTTGGTTCCAGAGGCAACTTGATGCAGTTTTCCCCCCGCTCCCCGTCTCACTCTGGCTGCTCCACTTGGCCACTCCTGTTACACGTCTGAGAGAGAAGGAGGCTCTCTCAGTTATTTCTCACTGCCACCCCCAAGTCATTCTGCTGTACAGGTAGTCCTTGACTTACAACCACATGGAGCCTGGAATTTTGGTTGTAATTCATAGCAGTCATAAATCAAGGCACCACGTGGCCAGACTCTATTTTACAACCATGTTTACAAAGTCATAAAGTGAATCATAGCAGTCATTAAGCAAATCACATAGTTGTTAAGCGAATCTGGTATGGTGTTTTTTGCCATTCTCCTGGAAATGGCAAAAAACATTGCGAATTGCAGCCACGTGACCATGAGATGCTTCCACCAGTCGCCAATGTGAGCTGGTTGCCAAGCACCGGAAGTGGCAATAAGACGACCGCGGGGAAGGGTGCAGCAATCATAACTCTGAAGACCGGCTGTGAGCAGCTGTTTGGAAGTCTGTTGTAACTTAGAAAGCTTGCTCATCAGCCAGTCGTAAACCGAGGGCTACCTCTACTCACCGTTGGCTCCGCTTGAAGGATTCCTTCTGCTTTGCGTGTAGAAAGATGCCGTGGGAGTGCCGTCTTCTTGGCAAATGGGGGGGGGGCTGCTTTCTGGCCAGAGTGGCAAGAACTGGAGAGGGGAACCAGGAAGCAGAGCTGGAGTGACGTTTGGGCCTCTGGTGACATTTGGAGATGCAGTTTTGGTCACATTGCCTCCCTGATGGAGGACTGGCTCTTCAACAGGAAGTGTTCATATTTTGTCAGCCCTCCAAGGTAGGGCAGACCAGGAAGCTATAAGAGGAATACAGGAAGGTTCATTTATTGTTGTGAAGTATAATTACAGGAGGTTGAAAGCCCACCAGAGTTTCCCTCTGTCCCCTCTTGTAGCAAAGTGAATAAAGGTGGCACAATCTTGAGTGTGTTTCTCACTCCTTCCCCTTGGCTATGACTCTATTGTCCTTACTTGCTCTTCTGTGCCGCCTTCAGGCTCATCTCTGCACTTCTTCACATAGTTTGACATGGAAGCTTAGCAGGGGCAAGGCAGTGAGATGAGAGGCAGCCTGTCTTGCTCCCCCTGGCCGGGGGGTAGGGACTGCGTGCCTTCCTCTTCCCAGAGTGCTCTTGACATGGAGGTTCTGGAGGGAGTTGCAGGAGGTGGGGAGAGGAAGGTGAGCTCTGATCCACATGCTATTAGAGGCCAGGTGCCCGTGGCCATCCCTCAAATGTTACCAATAGGATCACAGGGACATTTTACTGGTTTTTACTTACAAAGCCCAGCCATCTTTTTGCTAAATTCCTTTGTTCGGAATTGTCCCATCCAATAACATCTCAGGGAAGACTATTACAATTCCGCACTACTGCATGAAAACATGGAAGGTGCCACAATATAAATAGCACTTAGACTTATATACCATTTCACAGTGCTTCACAGCCCTCTCTAAGCGATTTACAGAGTCAGCCTCTTGCCCCCAACAATCTGGGTCCTCATTTTACCCACCTCGGAAGGATGGAAGGCTGAGTCAACCTTGAGCCTGGTGGGATTTGAACTGCCAAATTGCAGAAGTAGCCTGCAGGACTGCACTCTAACCATTGCACCACCACAATGCTCCTGATGTTATGGCAGCGGTCACCAACTAGTGGTCCGTGAACCACTGGTGGTCCATGAGAAAATTTTGGTGGTCCGCAGAAAAAGTATTTGCATTTTTTATATTGCACTAAATCAGGGGTCCTCAAACTACAGCCCCTGGGCTGGGTACGTGCAATGAACGTTTGTGTTGCTGCAGAGCGTCTCCCCCTTTGGGGTCTTCTTGTGTGGGTCAGAGGGGGGCAGAAATTCCGATTTGGGGGTCTGCTTCAGTCTCCTGGTGGGGACTTTGGGCAAAGGCTGGAGGGAAGTGCTGCGGGTGCCGAAGAGCCGGAGGACCTTGTTCCAGTGAGACTGCATCATGGCCTGGAACTGGCTGACTATCTCAGCCTGCTGAACCTCCAGGCGCCAGTACCTGGCCTTGCACTCCCATAGGTCTTCCCTCTGCTTGGAAAGCCTATGCTCCTAGTCCTCAGTGAGGTGCTTCTGCTGAGCCTCCTTCTTGGTCAGATCCAATTTGAACTGAGCTGTTTTGCCAAAACTTTCTCATGGTGGCTGCTTAGCTCCAACAGCTGCTTCCTGTTGGGGCCCTAAGGAGCCCGGGGGGGCAGGCGAGGAGTGGCTGGGAGGGAAGGGGTGAGTAGACGCTGGTGAGGTGCCCCTAGATGCAAGTGACATTGAGTTGGCCACACCCACCCAGTCACATGACCACCTAGTCACGCCCACCCGGCCGGTCATTAGGCAGATCATCTTAGTGGTCCGTGGGATTTAAAATTATGAATTTAGTGGTCCCTGAGCTCCAAAAGGTTGGGGACCCCTATGTTATGGAACAGCCTTCCTTCCTCAGGACCTTGGTATCTTCTGGACCATCTCTGAGAGTTGGGAGAGGGAGGTATGGCTCTCCTCCTTCCTCTGGACCCATTCCAGGTGATGGTGATGCAGGGGAGAGATGGAACCCACAGCTCTGGCACTATGGGATGCCTCAGGGCTGAAGACTTCCCACACCCAGCATCTACAATCTACCTGCAGGTTCTGGGAAAAGTCATCAGCGATGTGCTGATGATACCTAGCCCTACATTTCTGCTCCTGGCCAACAAGTATTTCCGTGGATGGCCTTGGAGGATATTGGGGGCTGCAGGAGGAAGAATAGGCTTCAGTTTATCCCTAGCAAGGCTTTGGGCTTTAGGGCCTCTGGATCCAAGAATTTGCCATCTCTTGTTCTGATGGACAAAACAGAACCAGTGCATAACCTGAGGGCCCTCTTGGACTCGCAGCTCCTGTTCAGTGAAAAGGTCAGGACTTCATCTTGTGTGCCAATGGCATTATTTTCCAGACTGACATAATTACTCAGGACTTAGTCGCAATGTGCTCTACATGGGGTTGCCTCCATGAAGAACATTGAGAAACTTCAAAACTCTTCCAGAGGTTTTTTTAATGAGTTGGGGGAACATCAGAGAAACATTTGTATAGCTGCAATTAGGTCGTTGGTTATAGGAAGCAACCAAAATTGGCGTTTAGAATCTTTGATGTTGGTTTCTTGACTGCTTATTAAAAGCAGGCCTTGAAATCCTTGCTTTCCTAACTGTCCTATTCCCTCTCAAATGCACATACACCATGGAGGATTCAAGGGATTCATTGAGGCTTTTCGAGCTCTCCAAAACTCTTCCCCAGGGAATCCCAGTTCAGCAACAAGCAACCGAGTTGTGGGTTCTGTCCGGTTCTTTAGAACCGGTAGTAAAAGCTCCGCCCATCTGCCCGGATGTCATAATTGATGATCTGCGCATACACAGAAGCTTCTGCACATGCGTAAAAGGTGCTCCCATTGCGAACCGGTAGTAAAGGTAAGTAGAACCCACCCCTGAAGCAACCCCCAATGAGTTTCCCAATTCAGTTCTGAAATGACTCCCACAATTAATCCAAGGAGCTGGAGCAGTCTACAAGGCAAGGACAAGGTAGAAGCAAAACCAGGCACACCCACACCAAAGTCCACCATCAAGGTCCAAGGCAAAGGCAAGTCCTATAAGTAGGTTCAAGAGTCAAGGCACAAATCCAGGGTCTAAGTCTACAGTCCAGGTCAGGAAGATCAACAAAGAAACTCACAAATGCTAGGCACCAAAGCAGATGTGTTGTTCCCAGTGTCATTCCTTTCTTCTCGCTGCGCTAAATACCCATCGCAAGAGCCACTGTGGTGCAGTGGTTAGAATGCAGTCCTACAGGCTACTTCTCTGCCTGCCAGCTGCCTGCAATTTGGCAGTTTGAATCTCACCAGGCTCAAGGTTGATTCAGCCTTCCATCCTTCTGAGGTGGATAAAATAAGGATCTAGATCGTTGGGGGCAATATGCTGACACTGTAAACTGCCTACAGAGGTATTACTTAGAACTGCTTAGAAACTGTGAAGCGGTATATAGAATTAGAATTAGAATTAGAATTAGAATTAGAATTAGAATTAGAA
>WNWU01000025.1:17665587-17755351 GCA_012654045.1 Ptyas mucosa | reverse complement strand
ATTAGAATTAGAATTAGAATTAGAATTAGAATTAGAATTAGAATTAGGAGTCCTGGTGGCACAGTGGACTAATTCACTGTTATTAAGATCAGCTGCTTGCAATTACTGCAAGTTCAAATCCCACCAGGCTCAAGGTTGACTCAGCCTTCCATCCTTTCTAAGGTAGGTGAAATGAGGACCCAGATTGTGGGGGCAATAAGCTGACTTTGTATAAATATACAAAAGTATGAAGGCTATTGCTTAACGCACTGTAAGCCGCCCTGAGTCTCCGGAGAAGGGCGGCATATAAATCAAATTTAAAAAAAATAGAATTAGAATTAGGAGTAGGAGTAGGATAGGATAGGATAGGATAGGATAGGATAGGATAGGATAGGATAGAATTCTTTATTGGCCAAGAGTGACACATAAGGAATTCGTCTTTGGTGCATATGCTAAAAGGAAAAAAATGGGGAAAAAAATGCATTCATCAAGAATCATAAGGTATCTTAGTGATGGCCATAGGTTACTAATAAGCAATCAAATCATACTAGGAAACAAACAGAACAATATAAATAATAAAAATACAAGCAACATGGTTATAGTCATAAGGAGGAGATAAATACTTGTAAGGATGAGAAGAATAATAGTAATTCAGTCTTAATAAATAGTTTGACAGTGTTGTGGGAATTAGTTGTTTAGCAGAGTGATGGCATTTGGGAAAAAACTATTCTTGTGTCTAGTTGTTCTGGTGTGCAGTGCTCTATAGCGTCGTTTTGAGGGTAGGAGTCGAAACAGTTTATGTCCAGGATGTGAGGGATCTGTAGATATTTTCTCAGCCCTCTTTTTGACTCGTGCAGTATACAGGTCCTCAGTGGAAGGCAGGTTGGTAGCAATTTTTTTTTTCTGCAGTCCTAACTATCCATTGAAGTCTTATTTGGTTGCAGAGCCAAACCAGATAGTTATAGAGATGCAGTTCAGGGGTGAAATTCAGCCAGTTCTTTCTGGCTCAGGCAAATCGGTAGCAGCGGTTGTGGAAGGCTCTGCCCATCTGTGCGGACGTCATGACTTTTTTGTGACGATTTAAAGCCTCTGTGCATGGGCAGAAGGCTTTGTGCATGCGCGGACGACGGGCACTTTTGTGAACTGGTAGGGAAGGTAAGTGAATTTCACCCCTGGTGCAGATGACAGATTCAATAATTCCTCTGTAGAACTGAATCAGCAGCTCTTTGGGCAGTTTGAGTTTTCTGAGTTGGCGCAGAAAGAACATTCTTTGTTGTGCTTTTTTGATGACATTTTGATATTAGGTATCCATTTTAAGTCTTGACATATGATAGAACCTAGAAACTTGAAGGTCTCTACTGTTGATACTGTGTTGTCTAGTATTGTAAGAGGTGGTAGTATGGGAGGGTTTCTCCTAAAATCTACCACCATTTCTATGGTTTTGAGTGTGTTTAGTTCCAGATTATTCTGGTCGCACTACAATGCTAGTTGTTCAACCTCCCGTCTGTATGCAGATTCGTCATTGTCTCAAATGAGACCAATCGCTGTTGTATCGTCTGCAAACTTCAGTTCTTTAGTAGAGGGATCTTTTGCGATGCAGACATTGGTGTATAGAGGGAAGAGAAGTGGAGAGAGCACACAGCCCTGGGGGGCTCTTATGCTAATTGTGCAAGTATCTGATGTGATTCTGCTTAGCTTCACCTGCTGCTTCCTGTCTGTCAGGAAGCTTATGATCCATTTAAAAGTGTGGTCAGGTACAACTAGCTGATTTAGTTTATATAGATAGATAGATAGAATTCTTTATTATAAAGAATTTTTATAAAGAAATAAATATAAATAAATGTATGTATTAAATTAAATAAATTTAATAAATACATTTATTGGCAAAGACAAATTTATTGGAATTTGTTTTTGGTGCATATGCTCTCTGTGTACATAAAAAAACAAGATATATTTGTCAAGAATCATAAGTACCCTATGACTATCACTTAATGATAGTCATAGGGTACAAATAAACAATCAGGAAACAATATCAACATAAATTGTAAGGATACAAGCAACAGAGTTACAGTCATGCAGTCATAAGTGGGAGGAGATGGGTGATAGGAATGCTGAGAAGACTAATAGTAATAGTACCCTGTTTCCCTGAAAATAAGACATCCCCTGATAATCGGGCTTTTGAGCGCATACACTAAAATAAGCCTCCCTCCGAAAATAAGCCCTCCCCAAAAATATTTAAATGCAGAGCTGGAAATCAGGTAAGACGGCAAGAGGAGTGCCATCTTGCTCCACATGCCCCAAAATAATAAGACCTCCCCGAAAATAAAGCCAAGCAGTTATTTCGGGGTTCAAGAAAATATAAGACAGGGTCTTCTTTTCGGGGAAATACGGTAATGCAGCTTTAGTGAATAGTTTGACAGTGTTAAGGGAATTATTTGTTTAGCAGAGTGATGGCATTTGGGAAAAAACTGTTCTTGTGTCTGGTTGTCTTGGTGTGCAGTGCTCTATAGCGTCGTTTTGAGGGTTAGAAGGGTTAGTTAGAAGAATATCTGGAATGATGGTATTGAATGCTGAGCTGAAGTCTACAAAGAGAACCCTTGCATAGGTCTTTGGAGATTCAAGATGTTGTAGGATGTAGTGCAGAGTCATATTAACAGCATCATTTGTCAATCTATTTGCTCGGTAGGTAGTATATATAAGTCTAAGTGGTTTTGGTATTGCTCGGTGTAGCTCATCAAGAGGGGTGAGGCTACTGCCTCGCAAGTAGCCGGATGGCCACCATTGCTCCTGCCTCTTTATATATATAAAGTTTATTGCCATTGTACGTATATACACAGTATACCCATACAACAAAATTCATATAACACCCAGAGACCAAGCCCAACACACATAACAATCCCCAGACACACATCCCACACACCAAAAATTCCTCACCCCTAAACCACCCAAGCATCCACACAGCAGACCAAATAATGCTGTCCAACAGCTCACTGATGATGGCCCTTTAGTTCATTGCTGAGTGCAATTATAACTCTGGGATAAAAACTATTCAGAAGACGTGTGGTCTGAGTTTTAATTGTTCTGTATCTTCTGCAGAAGGCAACAGTCCAAAAAGATTGTAAGTAGATGGGAAGAGTCTCTGAGAATGTTGTGCAACTTCCTCAATGCGAAGATGTCATCCAGGGCTGGTAGCTGGAGCCCGATGATATTCTGGGCAGTTTTAATAATTCTCTCTGAAGAGCTTTTATGTCCGCTGCAGAGCTGCTCCCGTACCATGCAAGAATGCCGTATGTCACGACACTCTCAATGGTGCTGCGATAGTAGGATAGAAGTAGATGCTGAGATAGATTTATCTTCCTGAGCATTCTCTGCCTCTTCTCAGATCAGGTGGAGGAGGCAGTTCCTTCTCATCCATGCTGGCTGGTTGCAGCTGCATGCACTCTCCTCCCGAGACCCTGGGGCTGTCCTGCTGCAGCTGTCTCTCTACCGTCTCACACACAGTTGGCTGCTTGTCTGATTGCTCCCCCTGCAGCCATTCCACCATGCTTGGTCTTGCTGATGCCAGCTCAGGGCCACCGTCCGCCTCTGGGCATGCTGCCACCCCCCCACCCCGTAAGGGGAATGGGACAACTCGCAACAGCCAAGTCATCCTGTGCAACTTGCTATGGTCAGCCCGTCACAGCAAACTTGCCATGGGACAACTTTCCAAGGCCAGCTCGCCACGGGACAACTTGCTGCAGGATAATTCAATAATTCAATTTAATTATTTAAAATAATGTTAAAACTATTTTAATTTTTGTCATTTGTATTTCATTTTCTTTTGGCATCCTTTATTTCATGATCCCATTCCACCATTCCTTTGATATTTGTGTAACTCTTGTCCTGCAGCGAGTTGTCCAGTGGCGATTTGGCCATGAACCAACAGTGAGTTGGTGTGGAGACTTGCCCATGGCAAGTTGTCCTAGACCAGTGATGGCTAACCTTTTTGCCATCGCGTGCCAAAAGCGGGGGGAGCACGGTAGGGTCACACGCACGAGTGCCCACATCCATAATTCTGTGTCCTGCCCCGCCCGTGCTCCCCCTGCTTTTGGCACGTGATGGCACGGTGGGCCCAGTAGGCCCGTTTTTTGCTCTCCCCAGGCTCCAGAGTTTTTCTAGGAAACTGGCGAGGGCAAAAACAGCCTTCCCCACCCTCCCCCAGAGGCCCTCCGGAGGCCGGAAACAGTGTGTTTCCTGACTTCTGGTGGGCCCAGAAGACCCGAAAATCAGCTGGCTGGTGCATACATGTGTGCTGGAGCTGAGCTCGCGTGCCCACCGATATGGCTCCATGTGCCACCTGTGGCACCCGTGCCATAGGTTCGCCATCACGGTCCTAGATGCTTCTGACGTGCCTGGGACCGGCTTTAGTTTAGGGTGAAATACACTTGGATGGCATTTATTTATTGATTGATTGGTTGGTTGGTTGGTTCGATTTATATGCCTCCCTTCTCCAGAGACTCATGGCAGCTTACAATGCGTTAAGCAATAGCCTTCATACTTTTGTGTATACCTGCTTAGTAGGGCTTTCGCCCCCCCCCCCCCAGCAGTGTTCTTTTTTTTTTAGGTCAAACTGTTGTGGAAAACCACTACCTTATCTCAGTATATTGTGTGAACCTTAGCATCGCTTTAAGCCATCCTAGAGGTCAATGGTTGTGCAGTATGAACACAGCAATTCTATTTTGTTCTTAGTTTCGGGGTTAGGCATATTGTGTGAATCCAGCCAGTGTCAAGTTCTGTTGGCAGCAACCTGCAAATGACTAAAAGGATATATTTACTGATTATCCTTGGCTTATGTTGGCAATGGGGACCAGAACTGCCATCAGTAAATGACTTGACCACAGAGTATGACATCACGTGACCATGCACTTAGCCAGGGCAAGGCTGACCGTTGTCATAAAATGAGAGCCTCAACTTCTGACTTCCTGCTGGCTTCTCAATTGACTTTGATTTTGGCAAGCTGGCAAGGAACATCAGAAATCAGACACTGCAATGGCCCAAACTCAGAGGACTGTGTCATAAGTCCCCCTTCCTTCAGCATTGTTTGAATGGTCATTGAATGACTGACGTAACCCGAGGAAACCTGAACTCCTTATTTTTTTCTTCTTCTAAGACTAGAAACTGTACTTTTTCCCACTCCAGAAGTAAGATGTTCAGATGACTAATTTCCACCCCAACGTATTTTTGCAGCCTTGTCTTGGTCTTGTAAATCATGCAAAGTTTGTGCTGGGATTTCAGAACCTGTTAAAATAGTTTGAAGCAGAGCAGCTGTTTAGCCAAAGAACTGCCCCCTGTTGAAGCTCCTTCGTTTCCTCCTAGGTGAGAGAGGTGAAAAAGAAAGATCCCTTTGAAGAAAGCGGGTTGAACCTGAGTCCCACTGCAGCGGAAGCCAAAGAGAGAGTGCGTGCCAAGAGGGTGAACAAGAGGGCGCCTCAGATGGACTGGAACAAGAAGCGGGAGATTTTCAGCAACTTCTGAACCCACTGAGGGGCCCGTTTCCCTTCCGGCTCCTCCTGCACGGAGACATTTAAAAGGTGCACAACTTGTGTCCCACCCTGACGGACAGGGCCACAACGCACTCCATGCGCCACATTTTTCCACAGGCAAGGCGGATTCACTCTGATGGCGGCAAGCAAAAGAGAAGGCGAAGAAGGTGGGAGGGAGAGAGAAACCTCTTGCAGTTTGTATTAATTATGGATCATTTAACTGGCAATATTAGAATATATTATTTATAGGACCATTTTTATATAAGGAATTGTTTGAGTTGCTTTTCTTCTCCATTTGCGTTTAGATATTTTAAAATATTTTTACATTCCAAATCAGCACCTTTCCTTTCCATTTAGATGAAAGCTAAAGTTTCCTACTACTATGGACTGCAGTGTTAACAACTTCAGAAATGGATTAGCCAACTATTCCTTGATTGTGACTCTTTCGGTTCTAAGTTTGGAGTTTATTTTTTCCATACTTCATCTTCAGTACTTTATTTTTTTCAGTATTTTATTCAGTTAGCACTTGAAATTCCCTTGTTTTTAACATAGCAGATCTTTTTCTTTCCAGTCCTTTTTCAGATCCATAATTTAGCAAGTACAAGATTTTTATGTTACAAAATACCACAGACGATTACAAGGACAGAGATCATCAGCAGTCAAGCTCACCTCTTAAGGACCCCTGCGTGAAACCTGTCATTTATTAAGGGATTGCAATCTGAATTTATTTTTGTTATAACAGAGTCACTCAATAATGAAATGGGTGGCCTATGAAGTTATAAAGTAAAGAAATAGAATACACTTTTTAGTGAGACTTGAGAGACATATGAGAAAAAAGTTCCTTCAAGAATGAAGTTCTTGCTGGTAAGTAAGAAACATCTCAAGGTGAATTTCATCTCTATTATTTTTAGGGCATTAATTTTGATTTTGCTGATCCTTCAGGAGCTGTGAGGCAGCCAGCCTCCCTTTCAGCTTGCAACCTACAGTAGAAACCTTTTTCTGTCCCCAAAAATGTTGACAGGGTTTGGTCTCAGGTGGGACTAATCTTCACACAGGTGGTAAACATGATTGTGAATTTGGTGTGATGCTCTCTAGCTCTTACACGGTTGTTCTTGGGGAAAGCATGAATGTTGGATACCAGTGGGTCTGCTCTTCCCCAAAGAACATCTTGGCCCATCAGCTCCAGAGCTGTCCATTTCTGCCTAACTCAGCGAAGGCTCAACATCCAGAGACAGTGGGCAATGAGGGGTTCCTGCAACTCTGATTAAATCTGGTGGTCATCATTGGCCACTGACTGTTCTGAGGGGGTGAGAGAATGGAACCCACAGGGAAACTTACATCTAAGCCTTTTAGGCAAGGAGTATTTTTACTCCATCTTTATTCCTGGTGGGACACGTGTCGTGGGAAATTTCTGCTGCATATGTCAACGTGCCTTGGACCCAGGTCAGAACAGAGCAGGTAAATTTGGAATTTCCCACCAAATTGATTCTCTTTTCTAGTGTTTCTGAACAGCATAAAATCAAGGCAAATATTTCCAAGTAATTTCTGCAGAACTTTCTTGCCCATAAAAATGCCACGAAGAGTTCTGGACACAAAGTGGAGGTCACTCTGGACAGAAGTACAGCTCCCAACATTTTGGTGATGCCCCAGACACCTCCAGATGAGCTACCAAATTGGAATGATTAATTTGGCAGGAGGGATATGTGGCAAGTCAGAAATAATCTTAATCGTATAGAGCCTTCATTAAACCTAAATATAATTGAGTTAATGAATGAACCCTACCCGCCTTCATTTGGGGGGGCAGCCTCTTAAAGGCTGAGGGTGGTCTTTGGCATGGAAGAAACTGCTCACTAGAGAAGAGTGCCCTGAGCAGGGAGGGAAAGGCCTCGCAGCATTGTTAATGGGGGAAGGAAAAGGGCAGAGATGGGTCTCCGTGCCTTCTTCCCTAGGAAAAGGAACAACCTTCCTTTCTTTTTAAAAAAAAGTATTAAGAAGCTAGCTGAATGGGATGTAGTTTCCCCCCCCTTTTTAAAAAAAGCAGAGGGCATATAAACAAGGAATTGCCTTTTCATGATGGCAGAGATTACATATTGCTCTTAGGGGGTGCCCACCAGGGAGGGTCCCCAGAGTCCAGATGCAATCAAAGCCCTGCCCTTTTTGTGTACAAACTGTCCTCTGGTGCTCCTGAAGGGGAGGGACAGGGGAAAGTGATGTTTTTGCATGTTATAAATGAACAAATTTGGGGCTTTATGAATATTTTGCAAATGGTGGACTTGAAGTTTACTTCGTTTATCCTCCCTTTGAAAAAAAGGTAGTGGTTGAGCAATTGCAGCATTTCTTTCCAGAGGGGCCTTTCGTTCAGGCGCTGCCTGGGCTGACTGAAAGGCCCTGTAAGAGTCATGGGTCAGACCAAGGGCTCTGATGCTCTGAAGAGGCTTCAGATACCGGATATATGAGTTTGCAAGCATTTGCACCCCTCATGCCAGCCTCCACTGCCTAATTACACCCCTAGGAGTTGGGCTTCAACCACAGGAGAAAATATTGCAAGGGAATCAAATTCTAGATTTGGCTCTCCTGTTAAAGAAACCAGGAAGCTTCCAGTGAGAACTTTTTAGGGGTGGGACAGGCTGTAAGTTGCAATTCACACTTCACCCTTTCTTGTTTTCTTTCCAGTGAATCTGATTGTAGAAGATGGGATTGTTTTTGAAAGGACAAGTAAAAGCCGTGAGTCTTGTGGCTTGTAGAAAGGTGAAATCTAGGTGGAGAGAGGAAAGGCTTGGTGGTGGTCCCGTCCACCCTTTTGGGCCGGTAGACACCTGTCATTTTTGAACCAGCAATGCCTCTAATTTTTGAAGTTTATCTCTCCAGCTTGTACACCTTGAGGCTCTCCAGAGGTGTTGGGGGTAGAGTGTCCTTAATGCCATATTGGTTGAGAACGATGAGTAGTGTATTTCTACTTATCTATGGAAGGTCCCAATTTGGGAAAGATTAAACAAGAATTTTGGATTTTAAAAACTACATTTCAGATTATTGATTCCATTAATTTTTGGCTTCATCATTGTCCATGCAGGATGTCAAGGATTGATACAGATCACAGAAGCTGGCGCCTCAAACATCACTGTTGTAATGGATTTAAAAAAAAAGATTTAAAGATTTTTTTTAAAAAATTAGGAGCACCTACTGGGTGTTTTCCAAGAAGTCAAGATGACAGCCAAAGCCCCATCCCTTTCTATGGGTGACATATGTACAAAGGAAGTAGGGCTTCCATTGCACAGCTGTTCCTGCCATCTTCAGTTTTTCTTTCCTGACCCCCAGCTGGTGACCCTGAACCCACTTATGAGTAGGGAGGAAAATGTCACTGCAGTCCATTTTCATTCTGTGATGATTTAATAACTGTCCTGCTGTAAGTGATTAAAGGATGGAGGCATAAAATGTGGCATGATAATGTGCATAATGTAAGGCTACAGAAATGGAAACCACACCCCCTTCCAGTTTACGGTTGCAGGAATCCCCCTTTGCCTCTGCTTGGATGTCCCCCATTTCTGCTAGGCTCCCCCCCAAGAGTTGGTGGGCTAAGAGCCCCAGGAGATGTCCAGCTGATCTCAGTGGGGGGGGGGGGCTGTCCTTCATTGGGGGAACTGGAGCCACCATAATAGGGAGCTGGAGACGTTGATGGGTGCCAATGTGGAAGGGGCACCTTCTGGGGGAGGTGTGCATTTTTAAAATGTGTGGGGAAACCGGTATTAAGGTGGAAAATCTTCAGGTGGTTCGCATGGCTCGCGTTGAAAGTGTTTTTTGAGTCACCTTTTTTGGTTTGTGGTCAGCACTGCTTGGCTTCATTGTTTTATGGAATTGCTTTCACATTAGAGACGTGGGGGCAAAAGGCAGGCACTGGCCCTGTGGCATTTTTCTCCAGAGGACAAGTGTTCAGGTGCCAACCTAAGAAAGGGCTTTGTTAGTTTTCCAGACTGATGGCTGGCTGGACAGTGGGTGGGACGAAGGCCCCACATGAGCCCAGCGATCACCCCGGCCTCTTGCCTGCATTATTCCCAAAGGGGAATAACTTCTGCCCTCTGCTTCCTGGAATGATACTGGTGGATAAAAGCACACGCTTTCTTCTTTTTCTGCCATCAGGCCAGCTCTGTAACTTGATTTCTGCACATTTTAGAAATTCTCTCACACAAAAACTGACAAAAAGAACTCTTTTAATTGCATTGTGTTTAAAAACATATACTACAATGTCAATAATAAAACTGGTTTCTCATGGACAGCAAACTTTCGTTGTGTTGGTGTCTGTTCTGTTTTCTTTCCATTTTTGCTCCTTCCAAACACATTTTCCAACAATTCTCAAGATTCACAGTATTACAAATGCCCTCCATCATCTGAGCCTTCCGACCTCAGGGAGCGCTGATGTTGGTCAGGCTTCTATGTGGCATTAAGACAAGGCAACTGCCGCCACAGTGGGAGTGAAACCCCGCCCCTTTTGTGTTGCACATGCGGCACAGGTAAAGAGGGTGGGGCTTTAACTGTGTCATGACCCCGCTCCATGGACACCTTTGCGGCCACCTTAGAAGCTAATGTTGCTAAGTTTTAGTTTTCAATGCAGCACAAGAAAATGTTTAAATAAATAAGCAGCATCACCTGCATTCATTGTTGATGAACTAATGTAAATGATACCAGACAAAACTTAGTTTGGATCTAGATTTACCTTTTTGTGCGGGAAGAATCATCGCCCAACCTTGCCATTCAAGAACCAAATGCACCCCTTCTGTGCTGGGAAATAACAATGGGTCCTTTTGCTTCTTTTAAAATGTGAAAATGTATCCTCACAATTCATATTTAGGATCCTGTAATTTGTCCATTCAGCTATTGGTGTAGTAGGGTGTGAATGCATCAAAGCCTCCCCCCCACAATCGAGACATGGTCTTGTGCCAACCCTTTTCTGCCCAGAATTGGACCAACCCCCAGCAGCTTCTCCTCAGAACTGCTTCCAAATCTGAGCCATCTTAGTGGGGGCTCCCGAGGCTGCACTTCGGACCAGATGACTGAGTTGAAGAAGGCCTTTGCTGGCATCAAGTGATGAGCATCGGAAATGCAAATTCGAGGCAGGCAGGAAGGGGGCACTAGTCTGGTATAAGACAGAAACCCAAACCCTCAAATCCCAGGCAAGGTTGGAGGGGCCACTCTGCAACCTGCAGCCACCTCAATGGGATTCTGTTGGGTTCCTTATGTTAAGATGTACATCCCCTCTGGGTCAGGAGTTGGGGCACTTCTTCCTTCAAGCCCCCCCCCCCCCCCCCCCATGTTGAGTTGGGCTGAATGAGACTGGCTGGTTTAAGGAAACCAGCTTAAGGAACCTCTGTGGCTTTGAACAGAGGCCCCTCTGGTCCTAGTTCAACCACAAGGCCCCCTTGTCTGTAGAGCTGCATCACCACTAACTAGTCAAGAGCAGAGCAAGCATGCTACGTTGGTCTCTTAAGTGATATCACATCCTTAAACTCTGTTGCCTGTTTGAGTTGGCTTTTGGGGCAAGATGCAGACTTGGCAGTTCCCAGTATCTCTCACAATTACGATGACCTCTTGGGTGCCTTCCAAGTCTTATGATTCTATTAATCATTTACTAAGGATGGTGTAGTGAATCCTGCAGTGTGCAGAGTTGGTCTTGATGACCTCTTGGGTCCTTCCAACTCTGATTCTATTAATCATCAGCGGGGGGTGGGGTGGGGTGGGGTGTTAGAAGCCCAGGGGACTGCAGTTCTGCAACAGGCTGGCTTTGGCTCCTCCAGCATCTGGGCTGCGCCAATTTAGCTTGCTTCAAGCATCAGTCTTTCCCTGAAAGGATGCTGGGCTTGGCACCCACTGCCCAGCCCTTCCTGCTGTCCCAATCTGTATTGTGGTGTGACTGTTGCTGCTTCAAGCATTCCACCAAGCATTATTTTCATTTCATTTGGAGAGATTTTGTTAAGTGAGGAAACCAGCTATGAATATTTAGTATAATATATCATATAATTATAAATAAACATCTTGAACTCCTTGCCTGCCCCAGATCTATGCAGTCATTCCTTCTCCTTCCAGATACCTGCCATGAATGAAGCCAGCCTAAGCCTCCTTTCCACATACTTTATTTATTAAAAGTGCTCACTGGGTAAAATCCATCCTTCCTAGATAGCTGCCTCTTCATGGAGGCTCAAGAGGCAGAGTGAAATCCCAGCCCCGCGCTTCTGTGTCCGGAGATGGAGGACAAGGAGACCTCCTCCTTGTCCAAGGAGGCACTGCAGTTCCTGGGATGGGCTCCAAGTCTCGGCCTGGCGGAAAACAGCTTCTCCCAAGCAACGGAAGTCCCGAGACAAAGAGGCCGGGGGTGGGGGTGGAGCTGTTCCTCAGCACTTCGTAGATCCCGGGCAGATATTCCTGTTGAGGCACTTGCTGCAACGTGGATGGACAGGCAAGCAGATCTGCTGCCCGAAGCCAACCAGGAGCCAGTTTAACTCACTCCAGAGAGTTCTGCAGGTGGCAGAGCAAAAAAAAAGAAGAAATAAAACATTTCAGTGTGGTTAAAAAAAGTAACACAACATTGATATCCAGCGATGCCTGAAACAGCCCACCCTCAGATGTTACAGGAAGACAATTCCCAACGGTGAGACCACGGGGACATCAACACCAGGAAATAACTACAATTCTGGAGCATCAAGCAATAGAGGTGAGTTGGTACCCGACACTGGGGACACTAAAGGGAAGTGAGATTGCCACCACACCCCATTTATTAAAGTGCAAGCACAGAGGTGTTGAGCCTTGAAAAACAGAAGCCCACCGCTACCCCCACCTCCTTAAAAGAGGCAATTCTGGAAGAGGCAATACTGGAAGGAAACGTCAACTGGAGACCAGTTTGAAGCACCTTTGCCTGCATCTCATCCGCTTAATAAGGAATGGTATTGTGGGAATGTAACTCAATGTCCTTGCACAAAAATCATGGGAGCTGGGATCCCACAGAGACTAAGAGAGAGGGAGAGAAGTGAAAAGTTTAGGGCCAGTTTGGACAGGCTCACCTGGGCAGCCATTCTTCCAGGGTTTGCCTCGTTTCCTCTGGAAGTTTTGTTTCCTTTTTTGCCCACTTTAACCTGTTGCAAATCCGATGCACATGCGTGTCCACACCTGTAGTTCAAAATCAGAAAAAGGAGGGTGTCCTAAACAAGGATGGAGCAAAGCCCCACCCTGCTGCAATCAGGTGCATCCCCAGCTCCTTGAATGAGGGCATTTGATTCCCTTGGGAGGACAATTGCGGCCCAATCAATCAGCTGAGATTGCAAAATGGTGTTTTGTTTAAGTTTAGAAAAGTCCTGGTTTGGCCCACAGAAGGACATCTCCGAATAGAGACAATGGATTTACTGGAGATTTTGATAGAGGCTGAATAGACATTTGTCAAGGGTTTGGTTTTCTAGAGGGCCGTGTCAAATGATCCAACCCTACAATTCGGTCTATGGATTGGCTCCAAGTGTGGTGAGACACCTTAGCCGCTGCTTCAAACCAGGGGGTCTTCTGATGCTTTCCAAACTCAGCCCGATTCTTCTCCTTCTCATGAACAAAACCTGGAGTCACAGGCTGAAGGTCTTTTATTCAGCCAAGGGCTACCCGAAGCTTCTGCAGTAAGAAGGTGATGGAGAAACCAGCGGAAATCTGGGGACTTTCTGATGTCAAGGGCAAGATCCCAAGCTCTCTTCACTAGTTCCCACCATGACTGGAGACCACAGGAGGAGGAGAACATCAGTGGCCTGGATAGGAAAGGCTCCAAAAATGTTTTTTCCTCTGGGGCTCCCAGGAGTAGCAGGACTGTCCATGGTATATTAATCGTCAATAGGAAAGAAATCGAACTGAAGACTCCAGCATCCCTGCTGAGCTATTTAATGGCTGCTTTGCCCTCACAATTCCTTCTCAACTACTGTCATGGCCGAGGAGCCCTTCATCAGGAATCAACAAGCTGTATTTCCTCAAATGCCAGCAACCCCCCCCCCCCATCGTTCATCAGCATTCAGGAAAGCAGTGCCCCCTGCTGGAGGATTCTGTCATGTGACAGACACTCCAAGCAGAGCAACCCAGCTTTTGCAGTTGGGTGCCCTAGTCAAGATGTCCTCCCTCAGGTCTCCCCTCTGCTCCACCCCCCCCCCCCCCCCCCCCCCCCCCTTGTGACCTTCCTTCCAGATCCATCCCACTTTATTTATTCCCCTCTGAAATTTGGGCTGGCTAAAAAAGTGGCTGGCAGGCAGCTCATTTCTTTTCTTGGACATGCCAGCCCACGGAAAGGAGTCTCGTCACCCCAGAAGTCCTACCTCTGGAGTCCTACCTTTCCAGCTTCTCCCATGAGGAACCGTTTCATAAGACAGATAACTTTATTGTCATTTTTTTTTACTGCAAGCACACTGGCCCACATTAAAAATGAAGTTGTTTCCTGTACTCAAGAGAAAGTGTATATCTACCCAAACACATACATAACACATATATACACATGCTATATATAGCAATCTCCTTCATGGATTATTGCCTTGTCGTGGTGAAGGGGCTTGCGTAGCTCAGTGAAGCTATGCCATGCAGGGCCACCCAAGACGGACAGGTCATAGCAGAGAGTTCTGACAAAACGTGATCCACTGGAGAAGGAAATGGCAACCCACTCCAGTACCTTTGCCATGAAAACCCTATGGACAGTAACAAAAGGCAAAAAGATATGACCCTGGAAAATGAGCTCCTCAGGTCAGAAGGTGTCCAATATGCTACTGGGGAAGAGCAGAGGGCTAGTACTAGTAGAAAGAGTGAAGCGACTGGGCCAAAGCCAAAAGGATGCTCAGATGTGGATGCGTCTGGTGGTGAAAGGAAAGTCCAATGCTGTAAAGATTTTTTCTCCTTAGGAACCTGGAATGTAAGATCCATGAATCAAGGCAAGCTGGACGTGGTCAAACAAGAGATGACAAGACTGAACATCGACATCTTAGGAACCAGCCAACTAAAATGGACAGGAATGGGTGAATTTAATTCAGTTGACCATCAAGTATACTACTGCGGGCAAGAATCCCTCAGAAGAAATGGAGTAGCCTTCATAGTCAATAAAAGAGTAGGAAAAGCAGTACTGGGATACAATCCCCAAAATGACTGAATGATCTCAGTTTGAATCCAAGGCAAACCATTCAGTATCACAGTAGTTCAAGTCTATGCCCCAACCACTGGTGCTGAAGAGGATGAAATTGACTGGTTCTATGAAGCCCTACAGCACCTTATAGAATTAACACCAAAAATGATATCCTTATCATCATGGGGGATTGGAATGCTAAAGTAGGAAGCCAAAAATAACTGAAATAACAGGCAAGTTTGGCCTTGAATGAAGCAGGGCACAGGCTGATAGAATTTTGTCAAGAGAATACGATGGTCATAGCAAACATTCTTTTCCAACAACCCAAGAGATGACTCTACACATGGACATCACCAGACGGTCAACACAGAAATCAGATTGACTGTGCTCTGCAGCCAAAGATGGAGAAGCTCTATACAGTCAGTAAAAACAAGACCAGGAGCTGAATGTGGCTCAGATCATGAGCTTCTCGTTGCAAAATTTAGGCTTAAATTGAAGAAAGTAGGGGAAAGCACTAGGCCACTCAGGTATGAACTAAATCATATCCCTGATGAATATACAGAAGAGGTGACAAATAGATTTAAGGAATTAGATCTGATAGACAGAGTGCCTGAAGAACTATGGACGGAGGTTCAAAACATTGTACAAGAGGTAGCAAACCATCCCAAAGAAAAAGAAATGCAAGAAAGCAAAATTGCTGGTTGAGGAAGCTTTACAAATAGCTGTGGAAAGAAGGGAAGCAAAAGGCAAGGGAGAAAGAGAAAGATACACTCAGTTGAATGGAGAATTCCAGAGAATAGCTAGAAGAGATAAGAATGCCTTCTTAAATGAACAGTGCAAAGAAATAGAAGAAAACAATAGATAGGAAGGAACAGAGATCTCTTCAAGAAAATTGGAGATATGAAGGGAGCATTTCATGCAAAGATGGGCATGGTAAAGGACCAAAATGGCAGAAGAGATTCAGAAGAGGTGGCAAAATTACACAGAACAGCTATACAAGAATGAGCTTAACATCCCTGATAACCACGATGGGATGGTCACTGACCTCGAACCAGACATCCTAGAATGTGAAGTCAAATGGGCCTTAGGAAATCTGAGCAACAACAAAGCTAGTGGAGGTGACAGTATTCCAGCTGAGCTATTCAAAATCTTAAAAGATGATGCAGTAAAAGTGCTACGCTCAATTTTCCAGCAAATTTGGAAAACTTAACAGTGGCCACAGGATTGGAAAAAGTCAGTTTACATTCCAATTCTAAAGAAAGGCAATGCCAAAGAATGTTCAAACTATCGCACCATTGCACTCATTTCATATGCTAGTAAGGTTATGCTTAAAATCCTACAAGCTAGGCTCCAGCAGTATGTGGATCGAGAACTACCAGAAGTATAGGCAGGATTTCAAAGAGGCAGAGGAACTAGAGATCAAATTGCCAACATACGCTGGATCACGGAGAAAGCTAGGGAGTTCCAGAAAAACCTCTACTTCTGCTTCACTGACTATGCTAAAGCCTTTGATTGTGTGGATCACAACAAATTGTGGCAAGTTCTTAAAGAGATGGGAGTACCAGACCATCTTATTTGTCTCTTGAGAAATCTTTATGTGTCAAGAAGCAACAGTGAGAACAGGACATGGAACCACTGATTGGTTCAAAATTGGGAAAGGAGTCCAGCAAGGCTGTATACTGTCGCCCTGCCTATATGCAGAGTACATCATGAGAAAGGCAGGGCTAGATGAATCAAAAGTTGGAATTAAGATTTCCGGGAGAAATATCAACAACCTCAGATATGCAGATGATACCACTCTAATGGCAGAAAGTGAAGAGGAACTAAAGAGTCTCTTAATGCGGGTGAAGGAAAGTGCGAAAGTTAGCTTGAAACTCAATATTAAGAAAACTAAGATCATGGTATCCAGCCCTCTCAATTCCTGGCAAATAGATGGGGAAGAAATGGAGGTAGTGACAGATTTTATTTTCTTGGGCTTCAAGATCACCGCAGATGGGGACTGCAGCCAAGAAATTAAAAGATGCTTGCTCCTGGGGAGGAAAGCTATGGCAAATCTAGACAGCATACTAAAAAGCAGAGACATCACCCTACCAACAAAAGTGCGTATAGTCGAGACTTCTGGTTTGACATCACGAGATAGCTGGGTAAATAGCGGACTCTGAGGAGTCCCGCGAAAAACCCGACTGCTGAACCGCCGCCGATGGGTCTTCAGATCAGAACCGTCCTGCAGGGACGGGGTAGAAAGAGAGGTGCCTCGGACGACCAAGAGGAATAGGCAAGTTCCTCAGAGGTCGGAGGGAACTCTCTGTGAGTCAGTGGTGGGGGGCGGCAGCCATGGCCAACTGAACTAAGAGACAGGCAGGAGGAAATAGGAAAAGAATGAAGCTCTTTGAAGCCGGGTGAGTGACACCAACCTAGGCTTGAAACAACGCTAGAGCAACGATCGTTATTTGTAAGACCCCTAGCCTAAAACAGTGGCTGTGGATTTGAGGGGTATAGAAGATCTTGAAAAGTAATTTCAGGAGGAAAAGACCCGCTAGGAAATTTATTTTGGTATAGATTCAATTGGAACAATTAAACATTGAGGCATGCTGAGAAGACTGGGAAAAATTCTCAAATTAGAATTGGACTTTGAAAAAGGAAAAAAGAAAAAGGTATGGATTCAACATTTTTAAAACTTAAAAGAAGAAGAGAGTTAAATTGGACTGTTACATAATTGCAACGAAATGGATACTGGCATGACTAAGGGAAAGTGTGGATTGCAGAGATACACCCTCTGTTTTAAAAAGATACATTGTAACTTGCTGTTTGTTTTGGAATACTCTGAAATTACAAATAATAGTCGTGGGATTTTGGTGGTGGTGGTTTCTTCTTTGTCTACAGATTGCTTCTTTGGTGGAAAGAAAGAGGAAATATAACACAACTTTTATAACTGTTACTTATTGGCGCAGGAACAAAAGAAGTCAAATGGCACAGGAACAAAAGAAGGAAAGTTGATGAACTTTGCAGGGAACAGATGTAACAAAAAGAATTTAAAATGACACATGGAGAATTAATTTTGAGAACTTTGAATTCGAAATGGAATATATGTTGATAGACAAAGAAATGAAGAAATAAAATATATTCGGCTGGGAAAAAAGAATATAAAAACAGTCTGATTAAAAATGAAAATGTAATGTTTGGATGAATATTAATTATAAAAAGGAGTTGTTTATAGATGTATAAGGATGGAAAATAAAACAATGTGATTAAAATAGAAAAATAAAGTAAAGGTGGATAATATTGATAAAAAGGAGATTCTTATAGAGCAGTGATGGCTAACCTTTTTGCCGTCGCGTGCCAAAAGCGGAGAGAGCGTGGGGGGTCATGGGTGCGTGTGCCCACGTTCATAATTCAATGCGCCCCGCCCCTGCCCCCCCGTGCATGCGCACGTGACCCCCCACACTTCCCCCTGCTTTTGGCACGTGATGGCATGGTGGGCCTGGTAGGCCCGTTTTTCCCCCTCCCCAGGCTCCAGAGGCTTTCTAGGAGCCTGGGGAGGGCAAAAACAGCCTTCCCCCATCCCCCCCGGAGGCCTTCTGGAGGCCAGAAACAGCCAGTTTCCCGATTTCTGGTGGGACTGGAAGGCCTGAAAATCAGTTGGCCGGTGCGCGCATGCATGCTGGAGCTGAGCTAGGGCAACACTCGCGTGCCCACCAATATGGCTCCGCGTGCCACCTGTGGCACCCGTGCCATAGGTTTGCCATCACGGTTATAGAGGAATAAGAATGAATATGAATATGAGAAGAATCCAAGAACTTTTATTGATTTATATGGGGATATGTCTGATGTAAGAATTGTCTCATTGTTAAATTGCAGAAAAACTGAGAATGATAATATGATTAAATATGAGTAACTAATGTATAGATGGAAGGTAAAATAAAAAAGGGGATTACACAGAGATAAACAGTAAAATTAAAAATATGCTTAATGAATATGCTGGAAACAGTCAAATAACAGAATGCTGGGAAACAATCAAAATAATAGATGGAGATTTTTTTTCCCTTGGGTGTGATAGTAAAATAAAGATGAATAATGCTGGGAAACAGCCAAAACAGTAGATGATTATGTTGGAAAACAGCCAAAATAATATAAATATGCTGGGAAACAGCCAAAACTATAGAATATGCTGGGAAGCAGCCAAACAATATGAATATGCTGATAATTAGCCAAAACAATAGACGACTATGCTGGGAAACAGCCAAACAATAAATGAATCTGCTGGAAAACAGCCAAAAGAAGATGATCAAGAGACAAATAGTTAAAATAAATATGATTTAAGCTGGAATTGATGTAATAATAAAATGATTATGTGGGATTAGTATTAAAAATAAAGGTGACTGTTGACATGAATAGTAAACTGAAGATGATAAGATTGTAATAATGAAATGACTGTGTAAAATGAAGAGTGTAATGTGTGATAAGTGGGATAAATTAAAAGAGATTAGGATTTAAAGATTTAAGGTAATGGGTCCTAGGATATGGGTATATAGATAAAATTTAGGGTAATAATTGTAATTAAATATTGAGTTGTGTTATTTGGAAATTAAGATTTGTGGTGATATAATAGAAAGGTAAATGTTTAGATTAAGATATTACAATTGTAGGAAAAATTTCTGTTTTGGTTTTTATTTTAAAAGATGTAATGATGGAGATTTGGCAAAGAGCTTGACAAAGAGGGGTAAGCGGTTGTACCTATTCATGACTGGATCAGTGCTCCGTTCTTAAAAGATGTATTTTATGTTTATGTTTTTAAAAAAATAATATTTTTTTTTTCAAAAAAACCCCCACATATAGTCAAAGCTATGGTTTTCCCAGTTGCAATGTATGGCTGTGAAAGTTGGACCATAAGAAAGGCTGAGCGTTGAAGAATGGAGGCCTTTGAATTCTGGTGCTGGAGAAGACTCCTGCGAATCCCTTGGACTGCAAGGCAATCAAACCAGACAGTCCTAGAGGAGATCAACCCTCTTTAGAAGGCCAGATCCTGAAGAGGAAACTCAAATGCTTTGGCCACCTAATGAGAAGAAAGGACTCCCTGGAGAAGAGCCTAATGCTGGGAATGATTTAGGGCAAAAGAAGAAAGGGATGGCAGAGAACGAGGTGGCTGGATGGAGTAACTGAAGCAGTTGGCTTGAGCTTAAATGGACTCCAGAAGATGGTAGAGGACAGGAAGGCCTGGAGGAACGTTGTCCATGGGATCACGATGGGTCGGACACGACTTCGCAACAACAAATACTGTATATAGCAATAGCACGTAGACTTATATACCGCTTCACAGCCCTCTCTACAAGGTTAATGCTCTAGGGAACAAAACTGTAACTGAATCTGGATGTTCTGCTTCGGATACCACGAAGCCCCTTCCCAGATGGTAACAAGGAAAACAGGTCATGAAGAGGTGTAGTGCCCCAGCTCAGGCCATACTCTGGCTCCGATTCTCCTGGCATTTCAGAAAACTTTCAAAAACACGGCTGCTTTCCTAGGAGGGTTTGTGTGAAGTTCATGAGATGGATGTGATTGGTAGGGACAGTTCTTGTCCTTGGCTCCCATTACATGCATACAGTATTTGTCATTATTGTGACCGATTTTACCGAGTTTTAATTCAGTGGGGACTGCCCAGGGACACTGTTTCAAGAACAAGGTCATATAAATTGACTAGAACACAGGTAGTCCTCGACTTACAACCACAATGGAGACCACCCATCATCTTGTAAGTTGTGATAGTCATAAATCACATTACCCACGCGACTAACTCTATTTTATGACTTTGTTGTGGCATTAAAGCTGAAAATGGCAATAAATGCAGAGCAACTGCCGAGGCATTGAGGTGCAATCCTATGACTGCGGGGTGTGTGGGCTGTCATAACTTCAGAACAGGATACTAAGGACCGAGGGGGCGGGGGGGGGAGTGTCTGTGTAACTTTTAATGGTTGCTAAGCGACCGGTCATAAAGCGAGGATCACCTGTAAATGAATGAATGAATGAATAAATCTGGACTTTGAACTTTGGGAATCCAGATGTAAATATGACAGCTGAACAGGAATTGGAAGCTGAAGGACTGGAAGACGGGAACATTAGTGAATATGAACTGGATACATGGCAGGGATTGTCAAAAAATCTAAATGTGCAAGAATTAGCTGAATGCTTGTTTCCCCAAGAGACAGAAAGAAATCCACTATGGCAAGAGACATACCGATCCCTGAGACGTTCTTCCAGGCAATGTCCATCACCAGGTGGGCCATCTTTGGACCAACTCCAGGCAACTTCACTAACTCTGCAACAGTTTTTGGGATGTCGCCAGCATACTCCCGCTTCAGGATTGCTGTGGTCTGCTGGATATATCGCACCTTGTTCTGCAGCCCATGAAAAGGTCAATCAATGAGCTGGACTAACTCAGGAAGAGGAACAGCCCTGCCGGATCAGACCAAGGCCAATCTGATTCCCGCATATTTTTTTTTTTGGTTTCCTATTGTGTCCTAACCAGCTGGCCCCAAGGGAAGTTGGTGCTTGCAACTCAAAAAAAGACCTACTTTTTCTCTGTCCCACCACTGTTCCCCTTCAAATAGTATTTGGAGACAGCTGCCTAGAAGTCACATGGAAGCCTCAAGACCATAATCCTCCATAGACCTGACCTGCATTCTCTAAACCCTTTTAAAAGCCATCCAGGTTATAGTGCCTACTTCACCATTTTAAGAACATCGGAAGAGTTCTGCTGGATTAGGCCAAGGCCCATCTTGGTCCAAATTTTTGTTTCTTGCAGCAGCCAGTTGACCTTGGAGATGGTCATCACGACCCAGAGATGAAGACTACCATATTCTCTTGCAAATTGTGTTCTCCAAGAGATACTTGGAGGCATTTGTTTCCAACACGGAGTCAATTCTCCTGCCTTCAAGACCAGCAGCCCTCCAAAGGTTATCCTTCTCCATTCTTTATCCGATCTGCCTTAGAGCCATCCAGGCTGGTAGTCACCATCACTTTAGGGCAATGTATTTCACAGGTTCAGAACGTGCCATAGCACGAAGACTCAGATATCACCCAACAGTGCTTCACAACCATCTCTAAGTGTCAGCTGTGCAGCTAGAGAATCCAAAAATAGAACTCCTGGGACATTGTGCTTCCCAAAAGGAAAACTTTATTGAATACACTACATTGGCACAGAAGAAACGAAACTAGCTCTGAATTTCCCATGCAAACGCCCACATAGTTGGACTTGATTTTGCCCTTTGGCCATCCCCCTCAGTTCATTGCATTGCCAATTAAATTTTTTTTTTATGGGAACAGTCTGGATCTTTCAAACACCTGCGCTGTGTGACCTTGGGGTTGGTAGCAGGGTCTCACAATCTGCAGATTGGCATTCCATTCCCTCCCCGACATACTATCCGCCCTCCTCCCGAGTGTTGTCAAGCTGAGAGCGAAGAAGCAACTAGGTGAAAGAGGGTATAACTCTTGACAGTTTTACAGATTCACCCTATTGACCCCAACAATTGGGATCCTCATTTTACCGATCTCGGAAGGTTGGAAGGCTGAGTCAACCTTGAGCCAGTCAGGATCGAACTCCTGGCTATGGACAGAGTCAGCTTGCAATGTAGCATTCTAACCACTCCGCTAGCACCATGTGGAGAGAGGCTTCCTTTTGTCTGTCCTAAACTGCCTTCCTTTCATATTCTATGAGCATAGTGATAATAAACTCATTTATATTATAAAGCTTTTATTTCAGAAAACTGTCCTTTAATTTATTTTCCAAAAATTCAATTGCTTTACTTTAGTCATTTAACTTTTACCATACAAATGGTACCACCTAAATTTTTTTACATCATTTTTACATTTTAGTATATTTATATTCATGTGAAATTGAACTGTCTTTTAAAAATAAATTTATATAACAACAGCATTTAGACTTATGCACTGCTTCAAAGGGCATAACAGCCCTCTCTAAGTGGTTCACAGAGTCAGCATATTGCCCCAATAATCTGGGTCTTTATTTTACCCTCCTTGGAAGGCTGAGTTGAACTGCTGGAGTGAACAGTGAGTTAGTCTGCAGTACTGCATTCTAACCACTGTGCCACCACAGCTCTTATATATACCATATTTTTTGGAGTATAAGATGCACTTTTTCCCACCCTAAAAGAGGGTGGAAATGTTGGTGCGTCTTATACACCAAATATAGCCATTTTTGGCCTCCCGAAGCCCTGCCCTGCTCATCCCATTTTTGCAAAAAACGGGCCCATTTTTGCCCTTCCCAGCCCCCAGGAGCACTCTGCAGGCCTCCCAAACTCTCTGTGTGCCCCGTTTTCTGCAAGGAGGTTTTTGCAGGCCCATTTTTGCAAAAACCTTTTTTCCCCTTACTTACCTCTTCAAAATCTTGGTGCGTCTTATAGTCCGAAAAATACCGTACTTTTATTTTTATTAGAATATGTTTTTGTAGAATTTTTTGTTCCTGAATTTTTCTTTGTAAAGCAAAGTTATAAACACAAATGAATGATTTTTTGTTATGAATCTCTTTCAGATTTGCCCTTTTCAGGGCTGTCATTTACTTTTTCCAAAACATATCTTTTGGTAACCCTGGTCCTAATGTTTTAAAGAGGAGGAGGAGGAGGTCTTAATGCCACGCACAGACCTCTGCCAGGGACTCAAAGGGGACAGAGAGGCAAACCCCCACCTTCTGCCAGCAAGGTCTCCTTGCTACCCTGGGATGTGCAGAACAGCATCTCCTAATTGGCAGGAGGTTACTTGGGCTGCTCTGTGCAGGCTGTAATGCACTGAGGATGCTAAGTAATTTGATAATGAATATGGTAATAAATTCACACACAATTGGTCAGGGCCATTTTGGCAAAGGATTGTGAAGCTCCAACAGAGGCTTTGAGCCCAATCAGCTGACCTTATAGGGTTGGGATGGGATGAGTGGGTGGCAGAGGTGCTCCCATGGAAGTCAGAGAGTAGATTAACCTACAAAGTAACCATGCTTCCCTTGCTCTTCCCTTCACCGTGTGGCAAATCACTCACCCTCCAAAAGCCAACGGGATAAATGAGTTGGCCTAGAGCCTCCTCGTCGGTCTCCAGGATCCGGTCCACCGTCAGGCCGTGCTCCCGCAGGCGTATCATGGCCGCGGAGGTCACCTGGTCTTTCGTTTGGCTGGAGAGCATGAGCGACAGCAGAATCTGGTAACGCTTCACCTGCCAAGCAGAAGGGAGAGGCAGGGGGGACCCTGTGTTTCTGGCTGGCCCGGGACCCCCTAGGCCCATGATGGCAAACTGGTGGCACGCAGAGACCTCTCTGTGGGCATGTGTGCCATCGCCAGCTGCTCTTCTGGTTTGTGGCGCTGCCAGCTGGTCTTTGCATGTGCCGGAGCGCTGGAAACCTGAAGACCGTGTGGCCGGTGACCTGGTCTTTGAGTTTCCGCCACTCTGGCGTATTCCTGTTTGGGCACTCGGTGCCGAAAAGATATGCCATCATTGCCCTAGGCCCTCCTCGGCCTTCTGGCTGCCCTGCTCACCTCCGGAGGGGCCTCCCCATCAAAGCATGCCCCAGCTCCCATCTGGTCGACCGGGGCATTCCTCTCCCTCCGCATCTCCCGGATGTTGGCCAGCTGTTGCTCCCAGTTGGCAGGTTCCCATTTCTGCTTCTTGGGCTCAGGAGCCTCTGCTGCCCCATTTTCCTCTGGGGGTTCGTAGGCAATGCTGACTTTCCTCCCCCTCCGGAGATTTCTTGTGCAGAGAGTCTCTGTTGGTGCTGTGACACATAATGGAACACACACACACACACACTTAAATAAGCAACAGGAGACTCAGAAAAGCTCTTGGTTCATTTCATTCAGGGCTACAAGATAGGACGAAATTTTCAAATTTGGCCAAAGGAAAGAGAAGATACTGAAAGGGGAGGAAAGAGTCAAAGGCGAGCACCAGGGTTGCAACTGGGAGGTTAGCTGCCACAGCTGCGATCCCCTCCCTTTTCCATGTTCCTCCCTCATTCCCGAAGGCTCTGGGCAGCTCACAAGGAAAAAAGCTTGCATCAAAGCTTGTTCTTAGCTCTTTCCCATAATCAGCCAATGCATGCTTTTCTTCCTCAACATTTTGCTTGACAAAGTAACTCTCTGCATCCATTTCTTGCAAGGCAGGCCTAATGGATCAATATCACTAAGGAGAGGTGATGCACAGTGAAGAGTCGTGGGCTTTCTTGTTTTTTGGTCCAAATTGACAATTCAGAGGCCCCCAACCTTTTAGGGACCGGTTCCATCGAGAGAGGAGGGGGCTTGGTTTCGCATGCTGCCTACTTCCCGCGGATGGGCCTTTTTCCCTTTTTTGTGCAGCCTGGGGCTGGTCCACGGATCGGGAGTTGGGGATCCCTGCTCTAGCTCATGAGTGCAACTGCGTATTATATCAGAACGGAGGTCCCAGCCAGCCTCCATCCGCCCCCCGAGGGCAGCCAGCGCTTTTCCAGGCGTCCGAGCGCGGCAGCCGCCCCCAACCTTCTTTTCGAGGAAAGAGGAAGCGAGCGGGGGGAGCCAAGAGGGACCATGCCCTCCAGCTAGCTCTCGCCCCCTTCGCTTATGCGGAGCCCGGCTTGGGGGATAAGTGAATGCCGCGGCCCCTCTTTCCAGAAGGTGGGCGATGATCGGAGGGGGATCTCGGGCGGCTGCCCACCCACACACATACCCCCCGCCTCACCTCGGCCTCCGCAGAGCCGCCGCCGGGCTAGGAAGCTGCGCCCAGCGCACATGGCCCCGCCCGCCAGAGACTACAGCCCCCACAATGCCCTGCAGCGAGAGCCGCCTCCTTCCGCCGTCGCCTGAGCTCCACGCCGGAAGCTCAGCGGCCCTTCCGCCGGCGGGAGGCGGGACCCCAGGGAGGGGGCGGAGGTGTTTACGCGATTTGGGGTCGGAGCGCCGCGACCCTCGCGAGGGAGGCCGGTAAGTCAGCGGCGCCCGGGCCCCGACGGGCCTACTTCGCGGGGCTGTTGTGGGAGACGGCCGCGGAAACGCGAGGGGCGGGCAAAGGCGAGGCCGAGGCAAGGAACGGACCGGGCGGGTGGTCGGTCCAGCCGCTGAGCTGCCCAGGAGGAGGCGCAGCCGGTGGGTCTTCGGGGCTCGCTTGGCAAACCGAGGGCGGAAGATTCGCGCTCATCTTCGGCAGCCCTGAATGACGCCAAGGCGGCAGAGTCGGGGCAGAGCTGAGAGAAAGCGGGTCGGTGGCGACTCCTGCCCCGAGGAGCCTCTGGAGAGGCAGGCCGTGGCCCCGCGTGCCCGGAGGAGCTGGGCAGGCTCTGCTGGGGGCTTCCTGACGCAGATGCCCTGCCTTTAAGGAGCCCGCAGCCGCCTCTTGGCAGCCGGGCTTGGCCTTGGGGGAGATCGGCTGGCGGCTGACTTGCCCTCAAGGAGCGGAGCCCCTCGGCGGGTGCCGGCTTAAAACGGCGGATAAAGGGTTTTCCCGCAGCTTGTTGTGAAAGCGAAAGGCGTTAAGAACTGTATTCAGTTCAATTCCCCTTTTGCCACACACGAACCCTTCGCAAGCAGCCAGCAAAGCATAAAAGCCGGCTGGGCTGAGGGTCTCTCGGCCCAACCCACCTCCCTGGGTGGTTGTAGGGAAAATAGGAGGTCAGAGCATCAAATGTATTCACCAGAAGTGATAAAGGTGGGATAAAAATCTAACAATCTGAAACGGGGCTGAGCATAATGGCCAGACTGCAAACCCCATCAGCCAAGAGAGTCAGCTGACAGGGACCAGAAGAGAAGCTTTGGCTATGGAGCATCATCCTTTGGAGATTAGAATGGCTGTTAGCCTTTCATAAGGCCCTAAAAACCTGGCTATGTTCCTGTGCCTGGGATGCTGAATGTGTTAAGGGCCCCGTTTCCATCAATGAATGAATGAATGAATGAGAAACTCTTAAACCTAATTAAAACAGTAGCTCATTGAAGCACAGCTTCATTAATGAAAAGGTGACAGTAAAAATTACAAGGCATGTTACATCCAAAATGCTCTTTCCTTTTCTTGTTACAGCAATGCCATATTCTCGTGAGCCATTTTGTATTTTCTACACTGGAAGTATTCTAGAAATAATTTCTAAAAGTACTAACAAGCTATTTACGAGCAGCAATAAAAATGAGATCAACAAACCAATCTTTCATGCTATCAATACAATAATTATTTCAGCTCAAAAAGCTTTTATATGTACTAGTGAAGTACATATTATTATTGCTCCACATACTAATATTACTGCACTAACTAGTTGTTGAATAATAAAGTTGGAAGTGCTCTATCCAGACTGAAAAATAAAATTTAATGTAATGATTAATTACCATTGGCATTTGGGAAGAACAGCATGACTATTTCTAAAATTTTGAGAATCAGGAAACAAGGTAGATTCATAACATCAATTTGACTTAATAAATAACCAGCATCCTAATACATACAGACCTGTAGTAATTATCTTTTTAAAACTGCAAAATACCTTTAATTTGTATGGTCATGCCTTTCAGTATAGTCAAAAGAAACAACAGTATTGTTGGTCTGAATTTAATTATTTTCAGGTTCTGGTTTATGAAACCACCTTGTTTCATTTCAAGAGGAAGGTTTTGCTTGCTTTTTTTTTCCTGTTTAAAAACTATGTTGTGTATAGTCCAAGGAACTGAGGGACCAGTTTAGAGATATTCAGTTCCCCACTATATACGTACCGGCATCACAATCCTGCAAGGCCAGTTTGGTTCAGAGTCTGGCTCCTTGGCTCAACCAATGACCTCAGAGGACTAAAAGAGAGTTGAGGCTGTTCCATACATTTTCTTAACTAGGGCACCACACTGGTTCTCCTCATATAAATCATATAAACCTGATAACGTTTTAATGCACAGAATTTGGTAGTTGTTTCAGTAATAACTTTTTTTAAAATAAAGAGGAAGAATTCCTGACAAAGTAGGACACATGTTGTATTCCACCTGTATCGGGTGAAATGTTCCCAGTTCACACTGGTTCGGCCGATTGGTAGCGATCGTGGCAGGTGGTTTGGAGAACCGGTAGCGATGGCAGCGCAAGGCTCCGCCCATCCGCCCGGTGGTCGTTACTTCCTGGTTTTAACCAGGAAGTAATGTGTTTTTTACCCTTGCGAGTGTGCAGCGCGTGCACTTCCAAACCGATAAGGAAGGTAAGTAGATTTCACCCCTGACGTGTATGCCATGTTTGAGCATGTGTAGCGTGGATTGTAGGCTTTTTTTGTCTCTTAGCTTCTATCTCGGGAGGGTTACATTGAGAAAATCTGCCTGAGTGGCGTAGGAGGCTAATGCCTCCTACTAAGGCAGCATTTAACATCCAGCTGCCTGCAATTACTGCGAGTTCAATTCTCACCAGACTCAAGGTTGACTCAGCCTTCCATCCTTTCTAAGGTGGGTAACATGAGGACCCAGTTTGTGGGGGCAATAAGCTGACTTTGTATAAAATATACAAAAGTATGAAGGCTATTACTTAACGCATTGTAAGCCTCCCTGAGTCTCCGGAGAAGGGCGGCATATAAATAAAATAAAAAATAAAAAAATAAAAAAACTATTTTCCCTTGATGAAGCAATCTTCTCTTTTATACAGTTTCCTTGATGCTATCTTAGTTAACAATGGCAAAGCCACCAAGTAAAGATCCTGGGCTAAAGGAGAAGTTTAAGAGCCTCCTAGGACTGTCATCCAGGCCCAATTCTAAGTCATCTGAAGGAAAACAGACAGAATTCATCATCACTGCAGAAATACTCAAGGTAACATTCAGAAATATTCAAAACCTGGAATTTATATTAAGAGCTGAAAATGTTAATAGATGCCAGAAAAGAAAATTAATACAGAGGATGGTGCATGAGCAAGAAAGGCCAGGTTTTCCCCTTATCTAAAAAATGTGAATCTTTTAGAATATTTAACTAGGAAGTCCTAGTCCTGGTTCTTCGGTGCTTGATGTGGCCAGACAGGTAGAGCCACCGTCCTGTTTGTGAACCTGCTGCTGCTTGTGCAGATCTAAGCCTGTACTTGTCTTTCAGGAACTGAGCATAGAATGTGGCTTAAACAATCGGATAAAAGCAATTGGACAAATCTGTGAGGTGGCAAAAACTAAAAAGTTTGAAGAGGTGAGTATGCAGGGCTTGCTCTTTGGATAAAGAAATGCCTGATATATAAGCATCCACTCCACTGTTACTGAACTGCACATCCTGCATGGCTCAGCATTTACTATATAGAGGGCTTGGGATGAATGGAGGGTGGGACCCTGCGTTGCTAAGCCAGAGAATTTCTCTTTGCCTTCCCCAGTAAAAAAGGGGATAGAGCAAATTTGGAGTTTAAATAAATCACAGGAAGGCAAAATGACTCATGATTTTTTTTTCTTTTGAAAGTAGATATTTTTATTCATTTCTGCTCAAGGTGACCTGCCTTGGGGTAGTTATATGGCATTGGAAAAGAATGTGAAAAAGAAGCTGTTAATTTGAGAATAGACATGATCTGAAATTCTACAGTGTTTGGTTCCTATCTTACAATATTCTGGTGGGGGAGCATCCATTTACTTTGAAGCAGAACGGAAAGTGTTAAAAAAAAGACATGAATGTTTCTGTTAGGATTAGAACAGGACCGAGAAAAATAACTAAATCAGAAATTAACCCTGTGATGTTAAGATATAAATGTCACAGTTTCCTAATAGGCAGATGTTTGCTGTTGGATCTACATTTATGATTGATGCAATGATTGATGCAATTTTAGCTGAATAAATCAAAGGACCCAAGTATCTCTGAATGTTTCTGTGCTCCTATAGCATGCAGTGGAAGCTATTTGGAAAGCGGTAGCTGATATGCTGCAGCCAGATCGACCACCCGAGGCCCGGCATGCTGTCCTCCATCTGTTGCAGGCAATTATTCTGGGACAGGTAAGTTGCATTACCAAGCAATTGTACTAGAAGGAAGCATCCTTTTAAAGAATGTATGCCCCTTACTTAAGGCAATTCTTTTATCCTTAAGGGTGAAAGGCTGGGGATTCTCCGAGCTCATTTTTTTAGAGTGATTAAAGATTATCCATCTAATGAAGACCTGCATGAGCGGCTCGAGGTATTCAAGGCACTGACTGATAATGGAAAACACATAACGTACTTGGAAGAGGAACTAGGTAAGTCCCCTTTATCCGCAGTAGATTTTTGCACTGAGAAGGGGGTGACCAAAACTCATCATCTCTTTTGATGAGTCTTCTGGTCTGATCCAGTGAGGTTTTTCTTCCTGGTCTTACAGGGAAGGGCCTCTCTGGGGAATTTTTGAAGCTATAGCTATTGACTGTCATTTGTATAGAATGTTTTCTGCAGTTCAGCATCTGGCATTTTCTCCCTTTTCTTGTTGCTGCTTCTTTCAGCTGAATTTGTTCTTCAGTGGATGAAAGTTGGTTTGACTTCAGAGTTTCTGTTGGTGTTGATCAACTTAGTGAAATTCAACAGCTGTTACTTGGATGACTACATTGCTGGCATGGTCTAGTAAGGCAAATTTTAGATTTTCCTTTGCTTATAAGGAAGCATGATTAGTGTGGAATTCTGGATTCCGTGGTCCCAATGTATCTAGACAAACTGGTTTGGAGGAGGTTGCTCTGAAATGATAATCATGGTAGAGCCATGTTCTTTTGCTGGCTGGGTTGTGGAGAAAGTATATCAGTATCAGTTCAAGCACTGAGTTAATTGAGGTGGCAGCCCAAGGGAGCCATGAGCCATAAACTAGTGGAGAACTTGGTCAGAACAAGTTCTCTTCACATACCCGAACCTGGTTTTTGTGTTTGTGTGTGTTTCTGGCAGGCTCAAGTTGTACATTTAAGATTTCTGCCCAGGAGGTTCAGTTAACAAAACCAGCCAACCAACACCCATAACCAGATTTTCCTTTCCTTTAGCATGATTTGCGCCTTGTGCATTCAGACCTCTTCTGCAGTTGACATTAAGGTGAGTAGTGACATAAATGTGGGCAGGATAAAAAGGGCCCTTAAAAATAGGAACAGGTCTGCGTTGGGACAATGAGACGTGGAGTCTGTTTCTTTCTCCCTCCACACCTTCCAACCCATCCCTCCTCCTCCTCCTCAGTTTGCCATCAACCTCCCTGCCTGCAAGTTGCTGTTGCAGCCACAGAATTGGGTCTGCCCACCAGCATCTCATGGCGGGGCAGTTGGAAGCCTGCTTGTACCCGGGTCTCCACGCACTGGGTCATTTTGTGGCTGGCAGCTTGTGTCCTTGGGTAGAGGTCTGGGAAGGGGCGCCAGAATGACATGGGCCCATGTCTGAACTGCATGCACTGTAGCCTTTGCTCACACGACGGTAATACTGAGTTTGCTTGCTGCTCCCTCAGCCCTAGCTCGCTTTTATCAATTGCCTGCCTTGTTTGCTTCAGTCATTTGTATTTTTGCTGAGACAGAATAGAAATGAAATACAGAAATCATTTCTCCTCACCCCAACCTTTTCCCTCAAGGTTTCCCTGCAGGTGTTGGATGCTGTGGTGTGTTACAATTGCCTGCCTTCTGAAATCCTCCCGATGTTCATCATCACCTTGTGCTGGACCATCAACGTGAAGGAGCTCTGTGAGCCCTGCTGGAAGGTGAGGCATTTCTCCTGGGCTCAGAGCAGAAAGCTGAGTCCTGGGCAGCAGGAGAAAAATGCAGCAGCAGCAGCATGGATTTTTTTGGGGGAGTGGTGGGAGCTTAAGGAACCTACAGCTGGGTTCACCTATCAACCAGGCCAGAATCTGTTTGGGTTGTGGGCTTATTTAATGTATGATAGTTAAGCAAGCCCTGGTATACTAGTCTGCTTCATGTCATATACTAAGCCATAACGTGCTTTGTTTATGCTTAGTGCTATTTTTATAAGTAGGTTGAGTTGAATAAGGCAAATTCAATCCCAAACAGCAAATTGAGTCATGTGGATGTGTGAACCAAGTAATGTTTTGATCTGGTAATGTTCTTATCTCCAGGCAAACACGCCCAGATCCTTCTATTCTCCAGAGAAAGTTGCTTTGAGATCTAGGATGGGAGCAGATATTTCCTAGGGCTGTGATGGCGAACCTATGGCACGGGTGCCACAGGTGGCATGCAGAGCCATATTGGTGGGCACGTGAGCTCAGCTTCGGCACGCATGCGTGCACCAACCAGCTGATTTTCAGGCCTTCTGGGCCCACCAGAAGTCAGGAAACACACTGTTTCCAGCCTCTGGAGGGCCTCTGGTGGTGGGGAAGGCCGTTTTTGCCTTCCCCACCCCCCATCCGCCCACCTTTCTTTTGCCTAGAAAGGCTCTGGAGCCTGGGGAGAGCAAAAAACGAGCCTACCAGGCCCACCGTGCCATAAGCGGGGGGAGCACGGGGAGGGGGGGCGCATAGAATTATGGATGTGGGCACGCGTGCGTGGGACCCCACCGCGCTCCCCCTGCTTTTGGCACGCGATGGCAAAAAGGTTAGCCATCACTGTCCTAGGGCCACATGGAAGAAGGGGGAGGGGTTTCAAACAGCCTCCTTTTTGGCTTGATGCCCTATTAGAGCTTCCATACAAAATATTTGGGATAAGGCAGAGTAGACCAGAAAAGTTGGATCTCTTGTCTGCCCTTTTTGGAGCTGTCAGGTTGGCAGATAGAAGGCCTGAAGAGCTAGCTTTCGCTCAGAATTCTTCCAGCACCCCTCCTCCCAAGGTTTCCCTCCCAAGTTTTTGGCTTTGTCACTTACAGATCAGTCCTTTACTGGCTGCTTTACATCAGAAAAACATACGAAATTCAACCCACCTATCTGGGCTTTAAAGAGCAGGAATTTTGCATTGAAAATGTTTGGGTGACGTTTTAGAAGACAGTATGCCAAATTATCTACCATACAGCACAGAATTGATATAAATGTTATACAGTTTGATTAAATTTTGAGATATTAGATTTTTAATTGTCTAATGGGTTTTAGTTGTGAGGTTTTTTTTAAATTTTTGGCCAAAGTTTAAAATTCTTTTAAATTTTTAAATTTTGTATTGGAATGTTTTTTTATTTCTGGCTGTGTACCGCCCTGAGTCCAGTAGGAGAAGGGCGGTATATAAATTAAAAAAAAAATTCTATTAGAGAATTTGTCATCAGGCTTGGTGCTCCCCTCATTTCTTTGTTGCAAAATGTATAGTACTTTCTGTATAGAATTCTTGGGATTCTGTACACTTAACAGAGAACCCTTATTTGTCCTTCAGCTCATGCGGAATCTGTTGGGAACTCACCTGGGTCATAGTGCCATTTATAACATGTGTCGGATCATGGAGGAGAGGTATGTGGCTGCATGTCTTTCTCAGGGATGGGAGCAAGCCTTAGTTGTGGCACATTGAAGGACCACCTTGGAAGCGGAGAGAGATAGTTGGGTGCCACACAAAATGAAATGATGTTTCATCTTGACGTAGGAAATGTACAAAATCTGGGACTTGTTGTTCTTGTGCAGACTTTTGTGAGGAAGATTAGACATACTTGCCACTGTTCTCTGTTTTCAGAACTTACATGGCAGATGCTGTCCTCCTGAGGGGAGCTGTCTTCTTTGTGGGGATGGCCTTGTGGGGAGCACACAGACTGCAGTCTCTAAAAAATTCACCAACATCTGTGCTGCCATCTTTCTTGAAGGTAAACGTGAAACCCTGAAAAGGATTTGAAACAGGATGGCGTACAGTTGCCTCCCCAAACTTGGGTCCTCCAGATGTATTAGATTGTATTCCGAATAATTCCAAGTGCAGCACAACTATAAGCCAGAGCCTTCGTGGCAGTTGGCCCAACTCTTCCCAAAGTTCCCCGCTTGCAAAGGCTGCCATGGGTTCTTGATAGCAAGGCAAGTGACATTCCGGTCCCAGTTTAGATGCAAAGTTCACTGAATATTCACTGCTGGTTGAGGATTAATTGCCTTGCCTACCTGCAGATCAGCAACTAGGATACAATTTGGGTAAGGGGAATCTTTTACATTTCCCTGAGCTCCTTGGAGGAAGGGTGGAGTAATGCTGGAGAAGGGGAACTGGGGAGGGAGTTGCTTCAGAGATAAATACAAGGTCCTCTTCTTAGTGTCTTCAGAGTCGCTTACATCCCAGATATGGAGCCTCATAAGAGCTTTGAGCCAGCAGGAGTCCGAGGAAGCTATAAGCACCTGGATTCCTCTCTTGGTTGCAACTTTTCACAAACAGTACAGTACAGTTGTACTCAGAGCAGCTCTGGTTTGGAGTCCTACTTGCCCAACACTAGCATTTGTTTACTACTTAGATTTGTTATTCATTTTACCATAAAATATGTTTTAGAACAGGGGTGTCAAACTCGATTTCATTGAGGGCTGCATCACGGTTGTGTTTGACCTCGGGGTGGGCACAGCCACCATGGGCGTGGCCAGTTTGACGTCACTCATGTCGGGGGTGCCTGTGATGGCCCGAGTGCTCTGCCAGCGAAAACAGGTTCCCGAGCTCCGTTTTTGGCTGCAATGGCCTCCTGCAACCCTCTGCCAGTGAAAACGGCACTCCCAAGCTCTGTTTTCCCTGGCAGAGGCACCACGGGTTGGTCCTTCATTGTTTCCAGCACGGCCCCACGGGCCAGATCTAAGCACTCCATGGGCTGGAATCAGCCCCTGGGCCTTGAGTTTGACACCCTTGTTTTAGAACATAGGTTTAAAATGAAAAATATTTCTTAATTTTACTATAAAATACGTATACCACTTTCTTCCCAGACTTTAGATGGTTTATGGCCAACAAAAATACAAAAAATGATGCAGCTTTTGGATTTAAATAATACTGATGAAAGCAGCTACATAATAATAAAATGTAAAAATGCCACGTATAAAAATCCCTAAGTAGAGTCAACCACTTGTGCTCTGTCTTCCCCCTAAGCTCAGCAGAAGGGTGCCACCACCATCGTCTTCCTAAAATTCAAGAGGGAAGGGGCCATTCTGGGGAGGGTTCAGGCGCTGCTTCTACTCACCAGCTCTTTTCTTGACTGGGGCTTTTCCTTCTAGGCCATGTCAGCCCCCAATGCCATCGTGTCTTACGAAATCGTTCTCTCCATAACAAGGCTGATCAAGAAGTATGGCAAGGACCTCCAGGCAGTCACCTGGGACATCCTTTTGGATATCATGCAGCGGCTGGTCGAGCAGCTGCAGGTTGGTGCCCCGCCTGTTTTAGATGCCCTCCTGGTGGAGCAGATTTTGCTGTGCAGCTGACCAGATTGTGAACTTCTGGTGTGTGTGGATTGAAGGTTGTTCTTACAACCGTCTGTATTTTTGTGCATTCTGTTGTTCTTCTCCTTCTTTTCTTTGAGGGGCTCTTTCTCCTCAAGATTGGTCAAAACTAAGCCCAGAAAATTAGATGCCACCTCTGTCCTTTTGCTGGCATGGGTAACACCATACAGTTTTATGTGCAATATGGATGTGCATGAGAAGGAAAAGCTGTGGTGTTTGGAATTTGGGGCAAACCAAGCATTCCAGAAGTGCTTCCCGACCATTTCAGTCCCGCCACAATTTGGCAGAAGGGGCACTGGGAGCTTTCAGTTCTGAGTTTCAGAACACACAGAATCCCAGAAGCAGATGGGCAAGGCTGATGTCCCATCAGCCCTCCTTTCCTCAGCAACTCCCAACATCCCTCCTGCCTGCCTGCCCCTTTGGTCTTTCCAGTGCCCCCTCTCCTTTACTCTTGCTCCCCCACCCCAGCCACCACTGATGAGCATGGCATCTTACCAGCTCCTATTTCTTCCTCCACCAATTTCTCTTGCCCAGAATAGCCCCACGTCACTGTCTACTTGAAATACCTGTATCTCACTTCATGCATGGACCTAAACAGCCAAAATGCATGGGATTGGCTTCAGGCACCAAACCGGCTATTCAGGGGACCAAATGGGTCGTGTATCTGTAATGCACAAATAAGTGACATATTTAAACTAGGGCACATTGCTTGGAATGCGGTTATCCTTTGCTTGAGGAAATCATGACTTCTGAGTAATCCTGAGCTATCTATTTGCTGTCTAGATTTGGAATAGTTAATCCACAGAATAAGACTAGAAACTCAGATTAATAATATTTATTGGCAGGAAGGTAAAAAATTACAACACAAGGATTCCGGAGACTGTCCTTACTCTCAAATGCAACTGCTCTTGTCTGTTCTTGCTTTCCGGCTGGAAGTTTGCTTCTTTCTTGAAGGTCCAGCAGTCTACACCTGTTCCTGCATCTGTAACTCTCACAGAAATAGAGGCTCTTGATTAAATAATTGCTAGGGGGAAATTAGCTGAATCACAAGTCTAACAGTTTGGGTTATGAACAGCAGCTAGGAAGAAGGTGCATTTTCCTCCCGTTCTTAGGCACCAGGGTTAATGAAAACAGCTCTGTTAGACAGTGTGTTGAAATAAGATGTTTTTTTCCTTCTGCCTTCTAGACTTTGGAAAGCCAGGAGCTGAAATCCATTGTCCATGATTTGTTGACTACAGTTGAGGAGCTGTGTGACCAGAACGACTTCCACGGCTCCAAAGAGAGATACTTCGAACTTGTGGAGCGATGTGCTGACCGAAGGCCTGTAAGGCTTTGGGTGGGAAATGTTCCCCTCAAGCGATCCCTTCTAGTCTTTTTATTCAGCCCGAAAGTGCTCCTTCACACCGTTGCTTATTCAGTGCACTTCTAGATGGTCTTCCAGGCCCTCTGAGCAGTAAAAGCCAGCTGAGGAGTCTTGGATGGCATTAGCATGCATTGTTTGCTACAGTCATGTAGAAAAGAATGGTCAGGTAGTCCCCAGCTTACAACCATTTGTTTTGTGACTGTTCAAAGTTCACTATGGTACTTATGACCATTTTTCACCCTTACGACCATTGTAGTATCCCGATGGCCATGTGACCAAAATTCGTACACGTGGCATTCGGGAAGCTGTGTTACTAACTTAACAACCTTCTTTCTCACCCAATCTAGAATCCCAGTTAATAAGGCTTTTAATAGTTCACTGGTTCTGGGACATTTTAGTTTTCATTCTTAATGTTATAATGTAATGTAAAATGGAACAAAAATCAGTTCACAGATGTCTTGCTTAGCAACATAAATTTTGGCCTCAATTATGGACATAAATTGAGGACTACAGTACACACGCTTTGCGTTCTATGTCTATGGAATTTTTTTGAGTTCTATGGTTTTATGTATCAGGACATAGTACAAATCATCTGGTCCTCAGCAGTTCTTTAAAATAGGTAAATACAACCTCAGATGATGATGAAGAACAACACATGGCATTTTATACGATGTCATCATTTATTTTACAAAAAGAAAGTGGAGAAGCTTTGTGTGAAAACTTGAGTACATCCTGACTGCTTCCATAGGTCTGAGGAGGCTAAGTAGCAGCCAGGAGCTGCTAATCTGGTGCCCTTGATCAACTGAGCATCAGCAATTGTGTCAACCTCTAGAAAAGCCAAAGCTTTAGGAGTTTGCTGGTCCCTAGCATTGAGGTGTGTGTTCACACAATGCCAAAGAAGAAGGATATCAGAAATGATTTCCATAGAAGCAATTGGTGCTGCCCATCAATCTGGGAAGGGTTATAAAGGCTATTTCCAGATAATTTAAAGCCCATTGTTCTACAGAGAGGAAGATTATTCTTGAGGGGAAAATATTCAAGGCAGTCTTGCAGGAGTGGATGTCCCAGCAAACCCCAAGGTCAGGCCGTGCTCAAGAGAAAAAATGTGTGAAATTGTTCATCTGACATTGTATTTATCTACTTTCAAGAACTGCTAAGGACCAGATTATTTTTTACTCTGTCTGATACATGAAACCATAGAACTCAAAGAGGGTGTATTTTTCTTTTTCACGTGTGTCTCCTGGCAGAGACCCGAAAATCAGCTGGCCGGTGGGAAGCGTGCAAGCATGCACGGTGTTGCTGACCTGGGTGTCGGCTTATGTGGCCACAGAGATGGCTCCGCATGCCACCTGTGGCATGCGTGCCATAGGTTCGCCATCACAGCCCTATACCGTTTCAGACAAATGGTTGCCCAATCTCTTAAAAACTTCCAGTGTTGGAGCATTCACAACTTCTGGAGGCACGTTGTTCCACTACTTAATTGTTCTCTCTGTTAGGAAGTTTCTCCTTAATGCCGGGTTGCTTCTCTCCTTGATTAGTTTCCATCCATTGTTTCTTATCCTGCCTTCTAGTGCTTTGAAGAATAGTTTGACTCCCTCTTTTTCATGGCGACCCCTGAGATACTGGAACACTGTTATCATGTCACCCCTTGTCCTTCTTTTCATTAAACTAGAACCAATTCCAGCAACCGTTCTTCATATGTTTTAGCCTTCAGTCCCCTAATCATCTTCGTTGCTCTTCTCTGCACTTTTTCTGGAATCTCAACATCTTTTTCGGGCAACCAAAACTGGATGCAGTATTCCAAGGCATTATAAAGTGATATTAACACTTCATGTGATCTTGATTCTATCCCTCTGTTAATGCAGCTTAGAACAGTGTTGGCTTTTTTGGCAGCTGCTGCACACTACTGGCTCATATTTAAGTGATTGTTCACTAGGACTCCAAGATCCCTCTCATAGTTACTATTGAGCCAGGTACCACCTATACCCGTGATGGCGAACCTATGGCACGGGTGCCACAGGTGGCACGTGGAGCCATATTGATGGGCACACAAGTGTTGCCCTAGCTCAGCTCCAGTGCACATGCACGCACTGGCCAACTGATTTTCAGACCTTCCAGTCCCACTGGAAGTCGGGAAACTGGCTGTTTCCGGCCTCCAGAAGGCCTCTGGGGGGATGAGGAAGGCTGTTTTTGCTCTCCCCAGGCTCCTAGAAAGCCTCTGGAACCTGGGGGGGGGGAAAATGGGCCTATCGGGCCCATCATGCCATCACGTGCCAAAAGCAGGGGAAGTGTGGGGGGTTATATGCGCATACACGGGAGGGCGGGGCGCATTGAATTATGGATATGGGCACCCGCACATGCGATCCCCCATGCGACCCCCGTTTTTGGCATGCGATGGCAAAAAGGTTAGCCATCACTGACCTATACTATACTTGTGCATTAGGGTTTTTTTGCCTAAATGTAGAACCTTAGTTTTTTCACCATTGAATTCCATTTTGTTAGATAGCGCCCAATGTTCAAGTCTGTCAAGATCCTTCTGTATCTTAAGCCTACCTTCTGGAGTGTTGGCTATTCCTGCCAGCTGGGTGTCTTCTGCAGATTTGATGAGTACCCCATCTATCCAGAGGTGGTATTCAGCAGGTTCTGGCCAGTTCTGGAGAACTGGTAGCAGAAATTTTGAGTAGTTTGGAGAACCGGTAAATACCACCTCTGACTGGCCCCGCCCCCATCTATTCTCCGCCTCCCGAGTCCCAGCTGATCGGGAAGAAATGGGGCTTTTGCAGTAACCTTCCCCTGGAGTGGGAGGGGAAGGGAGATTTTACAGTATCCTTCCCCTGCCATGCCCATCAACCCACGCCCACAGAACCAGTAGTAAAAAAATTTGAATCCCACCATTGCATCTATCCCCTCATCCAAATCATTGATGAAGATGTTGAAGAGTACTGAGTCTAAAACAGCCTTTAGGTACTCCACTGAATACTTCCCTCCATGTAGATGCAGTTCCATTGAGGACTACATGTTGAGTCCAGTTGGTCAGCCAGTTTTGAATCCATCTGGTGCTGATGCTGTCTAACCCACATTTTTCTATGTTATCAAGTTTCCGTAATGGCAGCAACATCATATCTGCCCTTACTTACTTGAATTTCTAATTCACCCTTTGTATTCATCATACTCTGTGCATTGGAGTATAGACAATTGAATCCTTTTTGACTGACTCTGTGTTTACTTTCTACATAGCCTGTTTTGTGCCTGAGTTCCCCTACTTCCTTACCCACCTGTTTGATTGGTGCACATGGTATGGCACACACTGTCAAAAGCTTGATTTTCCTTGACAGCAAGGTCAATATTTTTACCCGCAGAAACATCTCTTATAAGCACTAATAACCTATTAGTTTTAGATTGCTGGGGACAGAAATGTTCTGTATCAATTAACTCTCTGTCCCCGTTGTGTCATGATTAAATCAATCCTGATCAATAAAACCCATTATTTTAAATGTTATTTATTCTCCCAAAACTGGTTTGATTTATTTATTTATTTATTTATTGAATTTCTATACCGCCCTTCTCCCGAAGGACTCAGGGCGGTGAACAGATTAAGATTTCATATACATATAAAATTTTATTTTTTATTTTTATTGTTTTTATAAACAGTAAATAATAAATTGAGTCAACTTGGTGATGCTTGTGAAGAAGTTGTATGTGCAACTGTACTTCTGTTAGAAAAAAACAAAGTTTAATGTTATGTATGAATTAAAAAAGAAGGCTAAGTTACAAACTGCAGGGCAGATAACATGTCCCTCTTTCTAACTATCACTGGAAGAGACCACCATTTAAGTCACATCTCTTCTAAACCATTACATTGGTTCTGCATGATACTGATTTTTTTTTTTGCGTATATGTGTGTATAAAGTAGTAAGAAACAAAACTTGGTGCTTTTTAAGCCAGAATGTTTGGATCTTACTGGGGAAAGATAAGAGGCTATTTTTATTTAATTTATCAAATTTAGAAACTGCCCATATTCCTCACAGATGGACTCTGGCTGGTGTACACATAAAATATTAAAGCATGAAAACTGAATATAAAATTATATAAGAAGGAAAAGATAGTTAAAATGAAAATGATTCAGAACTTCAGTATCCCTTTCCCCCCCTCATTGCTGTCTCTCTGTTGCCTTTTGGAAGGAATCTTCGGTTCTGAACCTCATAACTTACCGAGCTCAGTCCATCCACCCTGCGAAGGACGGCTGGATTCAAAACCTCCAGGCACTAATGGACAGGTTCTTCAGGTAGGACCAACAACCGCCACGTGGCTCCACATCACCTCTTTTCTCTCCAGGCTTTGCCAGATGAGGATGTTGAGGTGAGGGTCCCAAGAGCTGCTGGAGACCATGTCAGGAAGGGACCCTGATTGAGCTCACCAGAATGGTTTGCGGCTTCTGAATGCAGCCATTGTGCTTTACGGCTTTGAGCTATTGATGACTCCAACCCATGTGATCATACTTTTCTGATGTTTAATACTACTTTATTGCAATAATGTCCCATCTCTCCTCTGGGAGCTCAAGGCCACTCACATGGATGTCCCCTCTCAAACTAGCCACAACAAAAACTCTTGAGAGGTAGGATGAATAGGTAGCTGTGAGCTCCATTCATCGGGGGTGGAGTGGGGGGTTGAACCTGATCTCAGTTTCAATATCGAATGTATAGTTGAAGTAGCAAACTTACTTTCACTTTGCTGTAAATGATTTGATACCAACCAACATATTATAACTGAAGAAATATTAGGAGAAATTTCTCCCTGGTTCAGATGATTCCAAAGTGGAATTATAGAGACTTAGCAATGGTGGCCACTTCTTTTGTTAAAGGGCTAGAAAGAGAGGGTGGCTGGTCAAGGATTGGGACACTTGAGCAGCAGATATGTCTGTGGACCTTGCATTGGACCTAATGTTCTGCACATTGCTTACATTCCTGTGGCTGCATCCCCACATTGGAATAGGGTTGTGGTTGTCTGGGTCCCAGAGAGAAACTAAGTGCAAAGCACAGTTTACACCAAATCATTCAAACCAATGATTTACAGGTACTTCTCGCCTTATCACGGTACATTTAACAATGGTTCAAAGTTAAAACGGCCTTGGAAAGAGTGACATGACTTGGACTCACGCTTGACCTGTTCCACCCTTACAGTCACGTGGTCACAATTTGGGCACTTGGCAATTGGTTGTAAATGAGTGCCTGTTGCCAGGTGTCAAAGTGGGATCTCGTGATTGCAACCTGTGACTTTTTTTTTGCTGTTTTCGGGCAAAAAGTGGTAAAAAATGCCCATTGAGGAAACTGGATTTGCTTAATGACCACATTGTTTGCTTAATGATTACAGTGATTTGTTTAATGACCGCCGTAAAAATTACTGTAAAATCGGGTCCATCTCATAAGTGTAATGTAAAAACTACATGTACTATATATTGATGCATACTTTTATTAGTGGTAGTGTTTCTATAATTATTATATTGTTTTAAGTTAACTGTTATAATTAGGATAACAAATAATTGGAACATGTCCTGTTAGCCCAGAAGCGCATCACCACTGAATAAACCAAAGATTGGTTTAGCCTAAAGGATCAGATGAGTTCCAGAGTTAGCTTATAATTTAACAAGCTGAGCAATGCTGGCCACCATAAGATTTTGAGCTGCATGGGTAGATTTGGTCTCTTTTTGAAAAGCAACTTTATTTCTCCACCTTTTCTGCTTAGAAATGAGAGTCGGAGTGCTGTTCGCATAAAGGTTTTGCACGTCCTGTCTTTCGTGCTGAGTGTCAACAGGCAGCTATATGAGGTGAGTCCCCCTCTTATTCTGATTGTACAGAGAGGTCGTCAGGCTTTGTGTTAATGGCCCAGAGGAGAGAGGCACAAATAGTTGCTGTGCAAATTGTTCCATGTACAAAAGCAATGGTGTTCACACTCAAACTGAACACATGTTTGGCCAAGATAGAGATGCAAGTGAGGACATCTGATCCGGTTGCTCTGCGCAGGTCTGTTTTGCAGGGGGAGAGCCATAGCTGTGGGCTTTCTTTGCAATAGCACATCCCAGGAATGGCAGTTGAGAAGGGAGAGGCAGTGAAGGTCAAACAGGGACTTTGGAAGAACCCCTATGCTGCCCCATGGTGGAGGGCCATCTCCTTTTCCATACAGGCATCCGGAAGGAAGGTCATGGCCGGGAAACTGGGAACTGCTGAAGCCCTTGAGCAACAGGGCCCCCCAGTCAGGCAACAAAGGCAAGAACAGCAGCACTGCCCTCTCTTAATTCTGAACAAGGAGAGAGAGACAGGGAGAAAAGTCTTTGCCCTGCTCGCCCCAGGAAATCGCTCGAGATCCCTGTGGGGTTTCTTTTGGCTGGAACTCAGAACAACAGCAACAAAAAAAGTTTTGTCCCTGGCAAATTCCAGCTAAACTCCCAGAACACAATGCATTTATGTTAGTTAGAAACAAACAAACAAACAAACATATTTGTCCTCCAGATAGAGGTCCTTCCCCCAATGGAAGGAGGGAAATAGTTACTAATAAAAATGGGCAAAATGGCAACTCCCTTCCCATCACTTGGAGACAGCTGCCTATTTCCCCCACGTCACAGGGTCCTCTCCAGCTTGGCCTTCATGCATTTTGGCTATTTCAGGCAAGGGACTTACGCTTTGCAGAGACTTTTGCCTACTGAGATAGCCCAAACCAAGGAAACCTGTCCTATTTTTGAGGTCAAGAATTTTAAGGAATGGATACCAAAATCCTCTGCAAGGTTTATCCCTCTTTTCCCTGAAACCACCAGAAAATTGGGCTCAAGGAACCCATGTCATCCGTAGAACTTTGGAATGCTGCCCTCAGCAGGCACAGAAAGTTTAGCCTCACTTTGAAGGCAGTGGAAACTGCACAGCCTATTTTTTGGTGTATGTGTCTCATAGATTCAGTACTTTTCTGCGGTGAAATGGAACATCTGTGGGTTGCTTCTTTGGCTTTGGAAACCCTGAATATAAGCACTGCTCTTTTTCTTCTCCCACCTGTCACTGCTTGCACTTCTCAAATTCCTGTTTAAAGTGGTGAATTTATAATGATTACTTATTTATCTATTGCTTTTTAGTATATTATGTGGGATTCAGTAAAAGCAGCAGAACACAATTTTTAAAATCACAAATGGAAACAACAATCAATGAAAACTAGTTCAGCATTTAAAAATCATAGAAAGCTGTATTTTTACTGTGAAGTACTCAGAGATCTTGACAATCAGCTGAATTTAAAATCTCAGGAATAATATTAACAGTTGTAAAAGTGCCACAATTGCTGACTAACACTGCTGAAAGATAAAACAATAGTTTATAAACAAAAAAATTAAGGCAGAAGTGATCAAAATCTAGGCTCTTGGCAACTGACTCATATTTTTGTAGTGTTTTGGGATCATGCGATCACATTTCTTGATCTTCTGGAGGAGCCAGATTCATTTAACAACTGTGCTACTAACTTAACATCTGCATTGATGTACTTAACAACTGTGGCAGGAAAAGTCATAAAATGGGACAAAATTTACTTAATAACAGTCTAGCTTAGCAACAGAAATTTTGAGTTCAATTGTCATAAATCAAGGACTACCTGTACAATACAGGGCTGATATAAATGTTGCAAGTCTGAAAATCTTCCCGCTAGCGCAGATCCTTCTTTTAGTTTCTTTTCCTGACCCCTAAGTGACTGGGGAATTCTGCACCTCATATAATCTGAGTGTTTCCTCGGCAACTTCTCTTCCCCTCATTCCCCAACCTCTTTTGCACATTCCAGTGCACACTCATGGTTGTGTGTGTTGAAACGATTGTTGGTTCTGGAGGCCAAATGAGGACCTAGAAATTCAAGACTCCTGAACCTGATTGTTTCGCCTGACAGCATAGAAACCTCTCTATCCACCCGCTTTAGTTACAGTTGGAAATTGTCTCTGATTGCAGGAGGAATTGATCAATCTGGTCATCTCCCAACTGTCTCATGTCCCAGAAGATAAAGACCACCAAGTTCGAAAACTGGCCACCCAGTTGCTGGTGGACTTGGCCGAGGGTTGCAATACCCATCACTTCAGCAGCTTGCTGGATATCATAGAGAAGGTATGGACTCCGTGTTTCACCTCCAGTTTCTGTGACCGCAGAGATGAAGCCCCTTCCCAGGAAACAGAGCAAATTCTGCTTCGGGTCAGAGAGACTGTTGTTCATTCAAGGCTCACTGCTTTTCTGGTGGGGCTGTCCAGTGCACATTGTAAAATTAAGAGGCTTTGGTAACAATGACAGCATTGTGTCGCAACTCTGTTTTGAGGCCGTGGAATTGGACCACCACATAGAAGCTCCAGTATGTCTTGTTAGCTGAAACAGAGTTCGGATGTACACAAAGCACTGAACTATGATGTTTCCAAGCACTGTTTATTGAATAAGCCATGCAGACAGTCTTCATTTTGCAACTACAACTGTGGCTTACAACTCTGCCACTAAGTAATGTGTTTGTTAAGCAAAACGTATCACACGATTGCCCCTCACTGGCCATGTCTGTTGCCAGTGTTAAGTGAATCCCACTTGGTCATCAGGGGAGGACCCACCCTCAGATAAGCCATTCTCAGTTTGGTCCGTCCTGGCCCCGAGCCTTCGTTCTTGCAGATAACAGGGTGTCTCCTCTTCACCCCCCTCTCCCTCATCTCCATCCTCTTGGCCGTCCTACCCAGCAGCACTTCTCGGTGGTGGCATCAGCGGCTCTCAGAGCTCCTGGGGTGTAGCCTGGCAATCTCCACCCCTTGAAGTCGCCATTGTGGGCTGCCGTCTTCAGCAAAGCTTTGCTGTTTGCTGTCTTCCTGTAAAGGTGGCTTCCCACTCTTTGCTGCCTCCTGCTGACCTGGAAGAAAGAGACCTGCTCTCTTACTCAGCCTCCTTAGAAGACGTGAAGACGGCAGTTGTTGGCTTACTTGTCATTTTCCAGGTAAAGTTCCAGCCCGCCCTTTCTTTTTCCTTTACAAGGAGAATATTTTAAGGATTCAGTATGGTCCTCAGCCATTCTTTCTGTGCTTTTGTAGTAGAAGAGAACAGTTCCACTGTGGCAAAACCTCTCCCCCTCCTCCTTTTAGACAAAGTTGTACAGCTTGCCTGCCAGCCACGCCATGCGGGTCTATGAGATGCTCGCCCATCACCTTCAGCTCCACTACAAGCACAAGTACAGCCTCCCCATTGCCAGCAGCATCCGCCTGCAGGTGAAAACTCTTTCAGACCTCTTCCCAGACCCAGAGGTTTGCAGGAAAAGATGGAGGGAGGAAGCAAAGGGGGAACAAATGGTTTGTGTGGCCATTGCTGCTGAACTTGCAGACAGCTGTCTTGGTTTTACAAGTTCTGAGAAGACGTTTGTCACAACAAAGGGGTGAGGTGCCTCTTGCTGAATCCCTAGACCAGGCTACGTGTGATCCCCTTGCCTGTCTTAGGGGTGTTATTGTGAAGGTTTGAACCTGATACAAGAGGAATGAGGTTTAACAGCAGTGCAGCAGGACATTGACTTTTGCAGGGATCCTGTGCCCGTGGGGGTGGGGACAATTTCTTTCTGCTGCCCATCTAATGCTTTCTGAACGTTTTTCAGAAATCTTAGCTTGGCCGAGGAGCTCTTTTCCTGTAGTTAGGTTTGGAATGACTGGAAATGTTGCCCTTTTCTTTTCCTTCTTGCTCTTACGTTGGATTGTTCTTTCCATTTTTAGGTATTTGACTTCTTGCTCTCACTGCGTGCTGATGCTCTTCTCCACCGCCTGGGCCTCCCCACCAAAGACGGCCTTGTGAGATTCAGCCCCTACTGCCTCTGCGATGCGGTGTATGTTTCTTTTGGTTGCAGCCTTTCCCTTTCCAGAGGTTAGGGGAAGCGGCTGCCTCTTCTCCCAAATGCTTCTCCTTTGTCCTAGCCTAAAGCTTGCTTGGAATGGTCTGGAAGGAGCTCGGTCTTCTGAATGGAATGGGGAGCTCTGGGCACCAGGCCATGCTGATGCTCTTCTCTTGTGTTGCAGGGAGCCCGAGAAAAAGCTTGCCGGCACTCTGTCCCCTCCCTCGGGAAGTCCAAGCGGCCCCCCTCAGAACGCCCCCATCCGCACAGGCCACCTGTCTTACTCTCTCCTCTTTGGAGTTCTCCTGCAGTGCTTGAAGCAAGTGAGTGAGGAGTCAAAGTGCACAAAAGCCAGTTGATCTGAGTTCTTGGTGTCCAGCCAGGATTGGACTGAAGCCAGAGGCCAGAGGTTCAAGGCAGCTTCTGCCAATCGCAGTGGGTTTCCCTGTTTTCTAGACACAGGTTGTAATAAATGGCCAGACTGCAGTCATCTTGCAGCAAACTTTGGGAGAGTGCTGAAGAGACCGAGTTCTGAACTGGGAAGTTCCCAGTTCAAGCCTCTTAGTATCTTGCAACTACATTCCCCCAAAGCAGCGCCCTTCACATGTCTTGACTCCAATTTTAAAATCTCTTTGCTGGTCCAAATGTATGCTCTGTTGTTTGGAGATTCTGGCAACCATGTTCTACATCTTAAGGATGTCCAGTTAGTCAGGCAAGTTTGCAGGGTTATTGTTAGTAGGTTTAAGATGAAGCATTTTGAATCAATGCTGGGATTATTGCCAGTGGTTTCCAGTATTCCTGTTTGTTTAAGGAACGCTGTAATACTATTTATTTATTTATTTTGAGGGTTGTGTTCTGTCTGCCAATATTGCTTCTGAAATGCTATCAAGAACAAATAATATCATAGCAAATGCAGAGTGATTAAATAATGGCTAGGATGCTGAGAATTCACAACTCAAGTCACATAGAAAAAGGATCCTTCCTTGTCTGCCCCTTTCTGGGCTCTTCCTCCATTTCTCCAGTTTCTCTCTTCTTCTTCTTCCCTTTTAGGAGACAGACTGGAAGGTGCTGAAGCAGGTCCTGAACAAGCTGCCCAAATCCCTGCAGTATAAAGTCCTGTACTTAACCTCCCCTTGCAGTATCGATCAGCTGTCTTCTGCCCTGTGCTCCATGGTAAGGATGTGCTGGGCTTCTGGGAATTTGGGCTTGGCTGTTTGGGGCCCAGCTTCTCTCTGTCATTTTCATGATATGACTACAGTGTTTGACAGGGAGCCAGGATGGAATTGGGGGAGGGGGGAGGTATTAGCCTACAGCTTTCAAATTGGTCTTGGCTGTTTGTATCCAGGGCTGTAGAGCATGTTTTAGGCTGAGGCCAGAATCTGTGTGGGTTGATCCAGCACAAGCAAAAACTACATTTTAAATCAAATGCAGTTCACTTTGATAATTCTCCATGTATTTATTTTCCCTTCCTCCTCTATGAAGAATGCAGTTCATTTTTCATCCAGCAGGGGCTTTGAGGAGTGTTGTCCCCTTCCCCTAAGGCTTTAGAGGCCCAGAGGCTTGGCTGCCCCCCCTCCCCCCATGGTTCCAATCCACGGTTTCCCTTGTGTAACATTATTTTTGGAAAGCACAAGTCAGTGACTCTTTCGCCCTAGCTCACCGATAAAAAGATGACGGAGCGGCTGAGGGATGTCTCGGAAGGGCTGTCCCGGAACGACTTGCACCAGGCGGTGGTTCCGGTCTTGACTGCTTTGATCTCCTATCACAGCTACCTGGACAAGACGAAGCAGGTATTGCCGGAGGGGTGGGGGCAGTGGGATGAGGGAAACTTTCTCTCCCCTCTGCTTTCGGGGCTTCTGAGACCCCTGCATTTATAATGATTGCTACCGCTTCTTGCCATTTCATTCTCAGAGGCTCTCGGGGCTTTATAAGCATTAACAAGAGAGGATTAAAGGCAAAATTCAGCGTATGCAGCGATAGCCAATCAGTCCAGTGTTCCACCATTCGGGATAGATGACCTTAATCATCTTCAGATGCTTTTCTGAAGCACCATAACAACGCAGCAAGGGGTGGTTGGCGTCCAGATCTCTGGGAGTGGGCTGGGAAAGGCTTAAGCAGGGGATCTCCAAATAGCATTCCCCTGGTGGAAGGATCCCGTGCAAGCATGTTTCACTGGATTAGCAGATTCACCTTGGAGAAGGCAGACCTGGAGAAATCCAGCCCTTGAGTCGTGTCAGGTTTTAAAAGTGTTGATCTACACCCGGAACTCCCTGGCAGTTGTTACAACTCTCAGCGATGGCATTATGTGGGCAGGCGTCTGTGGGTGCATAGCCAGGGCTGTTGCAGTTTCCCCAAGGCCTTCTGGAGCAGCCCTGCGTGCAGGGCAGGGATAGGCCTGCTAGAGATCCTAGTGACAAGGGCATGAATTACAGGCAGCCTTCAACTTACAACCATATGTTTAGTAACCATTCAGAGTTGTAACGGCACTGGAAAAGTGACATGACCGTTTCTCACAACTGAGGATGGGGATGATTTCTTGAGAAGAGGATGTACCACCTCTTTCAAGAGGAGGAACACCACCACTCACCAATATATTTACTACCACCCGACTCAGTCTTTTGTCACACAGACAAACATACACATACACGCACACGGGCTTTGACTGACCAGATAAGGCACGACCTAATTCACAAGCGGTGGAGCTAATCCCATGGGGGACTCGGTCTGCTTCCTCAAGAGCCACAGGTTGAAGCTACTTCCTGCTCCCCAAGACAAGAGCTTGTCACTTCAAATGGATTTGCCCAAGCGGCCTCCCAAGTTAATATGAGTGATTTTGTCCTCCAAAGGTTTAGTATAGAGAGATGTCTGGGAGAATATTTAATCTGAGGAACCTTGAATTTGGCTTTTTAAAAAACCTCTTTTGGATGCTAAAACCCATTACAGTCAACTCCGTCATCCTAACAATCTATGCTCAATACATACAGAATGTCTTAGAGCACACGTTGTATCTTCTGTATAACCATGTTCTCTCCATCCAGCGAGAGATGGTTTACTGCCTGGAGCATGGGCTGATCTTCCGCTGTGCCAGCCAGTGTGTGGTGGCATTGTCGATCTGCAGCGTTGAGATGCCGGATATTATCATCAAAGCTTTGCCAGTCCTGATAGTTAAGTTGACACATATTTCAGCCACAGCCAACATGGCCATCCCTCTCTTGGAATTCCTTTCAAGTAAGTTGTGGGTGGCCCCAGAGCCTGCATCGGCCTGTCTCTTCGGGAGGGGTAGCAAAAGGCATCTCCGCTCTTTTGGGAACTCTTAGAAACTCCATAAGATCTTTGACAGTGGGATACTTGAATAATTGCCCTGTCTCCAAAATAGTTGCCCTTTCTTGTGCAAATTTATGGTGCTTTGACAGTGAGAAGGCCGGGGGAATTAAAGCAGTGGTTCTCAACCTTCCTAATGCCGCGACCCTTTAATACAGTTCCTCATGTTGTGGTGACCCCCAACCAGGGGTGGGTTCTAATTTTTTTTACTACCAGTTCTGTGGGCGTGGCTTATTTTGTGGGTGTGGCTTGGAGGTCATGTGACTGAGTGGGTGTGGCTAGCTGGTCATGTGACCGGGTGGCCATGGCTATGTGTATAGGGACTACTTAGAGGGCTGAAAAAAGTCATTTCTGACAGGTCCTCGCACTTTTGACTGGTCCTCACACTTATGACCATCCTCACATTTATGCCCGGGCAGCATTCTTAACAACCATATCGCTCATTTCACAACTACTTCTCTTCACCATGGTGACAAGATAGGGCAAAAACGTAAAATGTGAGGACAGTCGTAAGTTTGAGGACTGGTCAAAAGTGTGAGGACCAATCAAAAATAACTTTTTCAGCCCTCTGAGTAGTCCATGCGCACAAAAGGACTACCCAGAGGGCTTAAAAATGTGATTTCTGACAGGTCCTCGCACTTTTGACCGGTCTTCGCTCTTATGACTGGATATCATTTATGCCCATTGTAGCATTCTTAACAACCATGTCACTCATTTCACAACTGCTTCTCTTCACCATGGTGACAAGATAGGGCAAAAATGTAAAATGTGAGGACAGTCATAAGTTCGAGGACTGGTCAAAAGTGCGAGGACCAGTCAAAAATAACTTTTTCAGCCCTCTGAGTAGTCCATATGCATAAAAGGATACAGCAATAGAGAGGGATGAAGGAAGGGAAGGGAAATTAGAGTAGGAGTGAGGGTAAGAAAGGGAGGAAGAGAGGAGGAGAAGGAGAAAGGAAAAGGAAGTAGGGAGGAGAAGAAGGGGGAGGGAAGAGAAAGTAAGAAGGAAAGAAAAGAGAGAGGTGGTAGGTTTGAGGAGAAAGATTGCTGTACAATAAAAAAGATGAAAGGGAAGAAAACCAACCCCAAACAAATATAAAGATATTAAGATAAGGAATAAATTGTTAAACTTTAAAGAATAAAAGAGAACAAATATGAATAAATAGCAATAATTAGAAACGCACATATAAACATACAATGTATTTTCTTTGAACAGAGTATTTGGCTGGTTCACAAATTTAAACAGTGTTTAGTCATTTCAATTAAATTTACAATTTCTATATTTCCTTTTTGCCATATTTATTCCTCAACTATTTTTTTAAAAAACCAATATTACCCTTCATCCTCATCTCTAATCTTAATCAAATTCAATTTTTCCCTTCTATGTTATACCCCTTCGCATTGTCATCTATTTTTATATCCATCCTCACATTGGTTAATTATGTAATTATGTAATACAGTTCTTTAATACAAATTCAACATTGTAATATAAATTAATTTGTTATATAACTATCTCTTTTGTATATTAATATGAATATTCCAATTATTTCCATGCAATCCAATTTCTTACAAATCAATTAATTATATTTACCAATAATAATAAACCAAATAATTTCCCTCATATATTCCTCCAAATCACAACTTAACCATTTCTGCTTTCAACACAATATACAATTAATAGTATCTCAATTATTACAATTCCCTAGTTAAATAGAGCTTTTTTTTCTTTTGTGTTTTAAAATCTTGAACCTCCCCTTTTGCCTTAAATTTTCCATTGTTTTCAGTTTTGCACCTACTTTTTTTGGTGAGGAAGAAGAAATCTCTCTGCTTCATTTTGTCACGTTGCAGCAAAGACCCTGCTTTACTTTCAGTTTCGCTTTTTTAGCATAGCTAGGAGGAAAAAAATCTGCTCCAGCAATTTACCTCCTTGCAGCTAGCTAGCAACAGAGTCCTCCGCAAAACAGCTGAGAGAAAATCAGCTGAGAGTCGGGAGGCTGATCAAATCAAGTTATGGTAATTAACCTATGCTGAAGCTGAAAAAGCTGTTTTTTCTATTTTTGCAGGCATTTGTTTTAACACTGATCATCTGTAGGGCGGCCCTTTGAAGTCCTGGGGCAAGAATTTAAACAGGTTTTTTCCCTCTAGCCAGCAGCTGGGACTCAGGAGGCAGCAATAGATTGGGAGTGGGCGGGGTAAGCGAACGGTGATCCAACAGAGGCAGAGGGTGAGGGTGAGTGAAGGCGTGGGGGGGGGGGGGCGAAAGAGGGCTTTGGCGACCCCTGTGAAATGGCCGTTCGACCCCCAAAGGGGTCACAACCCCCAGGTTGAGAACCACTGAATTAGAGGAAAACAGATGCGGGAAAGCTCAAACCATTTTAGTTTCTGGAGATAGTTGAATTGTTCTTTGCATCTGGGATTATATTTTCAGTCCCAGCAAGTGATAGAACTTTAGCTCAGACACCCCCCCACCCCACCCCCATATTCAGATGTAGCTGGGACTTGAGTGAGAGACCACTGAAACAGGCATTAGCATGCACTTCCCTTCCCTGGCCAAGAAGGCTACCCGAGACAGTTGATTTGTCCCTGCACGAGACCAATCCAAGCATGGTGGGCAGGCTATCCTACGGGGCCTAGCCTTGTGTTTGTAGACTGCTATTTATGATTTAGGGTGATACAGAATCCCAGCCCATTGCAGTTGATTCAGAAACCTTCATCTGTGTGAATTTTGCAAAACCAGGCAATGTGAATCTCCTTTAAGTGCATGGAGCAGGGTGAGGCCTCTCACCTGACCTTATTTTCTTTTCCCTTCCAGCGCTGGCCCGCCTGCCTCATCTCTACAGGAATTTTGCAGCGGAGCAGTACGCCAGTGTATTTGCCATCTCTCTGCCCTATACAAACCCCTCCAAGTAAGCTGGCTGCTTCATATTAACTCGTAACCAAGGGATCCTTGGTTTTCTGTTGACAGTTGTTTTGAGAACGGCTTTTCACTTCAGAAGAGAAGTTAGGCTTAGGTGGCCCAGTCCCGTTGTCCCAAGCGTGCAGCTGCTTTGTTCTCCTTCCCCTTAGAAGACTGAAGAGAGAGCAGAAGGGGATAGCAATAGCACTTAGACTTATATACCACTTCACAGTGCTTTACAGCCCTCTCTAAACAGTTTACAGAGTCAGCCTCTTGCCCTCAACAATTTGGGTCCTCGTTTTACCCACCTGGGATGGAAGGCTGAGTCAACCTTGAGCCTGGTGAGATTCGAACTGCCAAATTGCAGTCAGCTGGCAGTCAGCAGAAGTAGTCTGCAGTATGCATTCTAACCACTGCGCCACTGCGGCTCCTATGGTGAAGAGGCTGGTTGATGAATGTATCAGCTGTGGTGAATTTTCTTCTTGGGCAAACTTCCTGCCTATCGACATGACCTTCACAGTATAGACATCTCTGTAGCACTTCTATTAGTAAAACAGATCACACAGGTTGGCCTGGCTGCTTTTCCCCATGCTGTTGTTGTTAATTTGATGGACTGCGTATTTATTGATTTATAAATTGATTGACTGTCTGCCAAAGAGCCCATAGGCCCAGGCCATCAAGGCTATTAAACATCCTTTCTTAACTGTTTGTAGGTTTAACCAGTATATTGTATGCCTGGCGCATCATGTCATAGCCATGTGGTTTATCAAATGCCGCCTCCCCTTTCGGAAAGACTTTGTTCCCTATATCACTAAGGTGAGTGTCTTCCATAATTAAGAAAGACCAAGGAAAAGTCCGGCTGCTACAGCCATTTCTCAACCCTGGCAGCTTTCAGAAATGTGGCTTCCAGCTCCCAAAGTGGATCTCCCAGCCCGCAACACATTTCCGTGACCTTTGTTCTCATTGTGACTTACCTCACAGTTAGTGAGGCTGGAAAGATTTTGCTTGAGTTGACTTTGCGGCTTGATCTGGCTATTCCCCAGCCAGGGATAGAGGACAGAGGGACTGGCCTTGAAGGTCAGGAGGAAAAGCGGCCGTAGGGCAAGGGAGCCTCTCCCTCATTCACCTGAAGGGAAAGGCAGGGTGGGGGAAGCACAGTCCAATTTGCAAGATTTGGTTCTTCTGGCTGTACAATAAAAATAGCCTCATGTACATGGCCTCATCTAGTCTACATTATAGGGCTGACACCAAGTACCCTTTGAGTGGGGGGTGGGGGTGTTTAGCTGGGGGTGTTGTGCTGAGACCCATCTGGGGTAGAGAACCTCTTGGATCCTCTCTGGCACACTCCCCCCCTCCTCTTTTGGACAGGGCTTGCGGTCGAACATCCTCCTCTCCTTCGATGACACCCCAGAGAAAGACAGTTTCCGAGCTCGGAGTACCAGTCTGAATGAGAGACCCAAGAAGTAAGTTGGTCCTAAGGGCAGGAAAGGCTCTTCTCTTGCTTTGGCAGCAGTTAAAGGCGGTTTCTATAAGAAGGGCTTCCCTCAGCCTTTGCCCACTCGCTCTGGCTGGATGGTGGCTGCAACGCACCTGGAGAAGGGATGTATGGAACGAATGCAGAGCCTTTGCCTCCCTTCTTGGTGAAGAACTTGGATTCACCCTCTTGGGTTGTCTGTTCACGTCTTGAGGTAGCAGAGGTGCTCTAGAGGCATCTTAGTTCTTTTCCCAGTTCTAACCGCCATCAGAACGGGTTGCCAAACAGAGACCGAAGTATAGTCTTTGTGAGTCAGGTTAAATCACAATAATTGAACTGTCTTGAATCAATCTTCTTCATGGGCACAATTTCCCTTTTTTGCTGTGGCTCTGTCTCCACTAACTTGACTGAATATTTTAATCTGTTCCTCTCCAAAGGAGAGAACCTCTTGATTAGAGATTAATGGTTCTCATGACTCGCTTTTAAACAGAACACTCGCTAAAAATCCCCAAACTATGAATAAATTGTAGTCAGAGTTGGTATGCCTTCATAGAAGCAGCTCAGGTAGTGGTGTGGCCCGGAGAGGAGAGACAAGAATGTGTTTGTCTGCCTGGTAAGAAATGCATTCTCCCGGCTCCTGATGTCTTTCTCAGGTGATGTTCTTACTGGAATCCAGACTGGAGGGATTCCCACTCAGAAAAACTTGCTTGTTTGAAATGAAATAATTTTGTTTGGCAGTAGGAAAAATGCAGTAATTCTTACCCTCAGTCTTGGGGTTGTCCTACTTCAGTCCTGGAGTGGTTTCTCTGTTGAGTGGATGCTTCCTTATGAGCCTTGTGACTTGGTGGGTCAGTTGGGTCAGTGTTGTGAAGGGCACTTGGAGGTCTCTGGTCCTGTCTCTGCCCACTCAGCTGCGTAAGGGGCTCCCTTGTACAATGCACCTTAACATTCCAGCTGCCACTTTCAATCCGCCTTTGTGTTAAGTTGCGCTAATTTCATCTGGTTGTGTGTGGTTGGTTTGTGTTCTGTTTTATTTTGGGTTGGGGTAACACCGAGCAGTCTGGAGCAAAACGGGCTTGTTGTGTTTAAAATGTTCATGCTGTTAAGTTTTTCTTGTTTTTTAATTCCCCTCCCTCCTTTTTTTGGCCTTTTGTCTTCTGTTTTTTCTTCTTTTCTTTTCTTTTCTCCACCGTCTTCTGGGGCTTTTGTGGCCTTTCACATCCCATCCTTCCAATGATTTCCTTGCTGTGCAATCCCGCCTCTCTGGTTCTGATGCCGCTTTGCCCTTAGTAGCTTTAAAGTAGGCAAAAATGCCAGGCCAAACTTGAACCAGTCTCCTCCCGTGAAAGCCCTGAAGGATCCCTCGGCCGTTGATGCCTTCCGCTCCCGCAGCATCAGTGTGTCTGACCATGCAGCCCACAGGTAGAGATGCTGGGACAGGGGAGGAGGAGGAGGGTGAAGAGCAAGGGGATCTGTGCTGAGGGGGCTGGGACGGTGCATGTTGGGACTCCTGCTTGGCTTCCTGATGCCCACCCTCCCACTAGCTTTGCAAGCATGTTGGTGCATGTTTCAGGATAACAGTCTCAGTTTGGTTTGGTTTGGCTTGGTTTGGTTTGGTTTGAAGGGACCATGCTGGTGCTTTGCCCAGATCCCCCCTCCCCCACCATTTCTTAGGGTATGACAGGTTGCAGTTGCTTCTGGCTTAAACCTTTCAAATGGTGGTTATTCCATGGCCGGAATGAAAGCATCCTGTGTGCTGGTTCTGTGCTTCGTAATATCATGGTTCAAAACCTGTGCAGATACTACGGGATGGAGTGGAACTGGGGACGTGGAACCTGAGATCCTTTGAGAATGAACTGTTCAGGTTTGCCATCTATAATCTTCTGTAGCTCTGTGTTTAGTTTAAGCAGTTTAAAACAAGGAAGGCATCCAGAATGCATCTCTTTCATATCCAAGGCAAATGTAACATTCGCTGCAAGAAAAATCCACTTGTTCCCTGCTCCCTAAAGGCTGAGCCTCACTCTGACTTTCACCCTGATGAAGCATCATGTTCATTTGGGTTACCCCGCCTTGTCAGAGCTAATCCTGATTCCCTTCAGTCAATGTTTGACACTAGTTCGGAAGATAACCATAATTGGGGCTGCTTTATTGTATCACTAATCAGTTGAAGTTTCAGTTTAAGTATATTTAATTTGTATACCGCCCTTCTCCCAAAGGACTCGGGGCGGTGAACAGCCATAAATAAAACATATAAATACAACATTTAAAACCCACTAAAATCCAATTAAATAAATTTGGCCATAGAAATATTAAAACCCCAATAATTTAAAACAAATTAAAATTTATAATATTATTAAAAAGGGGGGAATCAGGCCAGGCCTGCCTGGCGAAATAAAAAGGACTTAAGAGTGCGGCAAAAGGTGCGTAGGTCCGGGATCCTCCGAATCTCCAGGGGGAGCTCATTCCAGATAGTAGGTGCCCCCACAGAGAAGGGTCTCCCCCTAGGGGCTGCCAGTCGACATTGTTTGGCCGACGGCACCTGGAGGAGGCCCTCTCTATGAGAGCATACCGGCTGGTGGGAGGCCACTGGTGGCAGTAGGTGGTCTCGTAAATAACCAGGTCCTAAGTCATGGAGCACTTTAAAGGTAGTAACCAAAACCTTGATGCGCACCCGGAAGACCACCGGGAGCCAGTGCAGCTCGCGCAGGAGAGGTGTCACACGGGAACGCCATGTTGCTCCCGTAACCACCCGCGCGGCTGCACTCTGCGCCAGTTGGAGCCTCCGGGTGCTCCTCAAGGGGAGCGCCATGTAGAGAGCATTACAGTAGTCCAAGTGGGAAGTGACAAGAGCGTGAGTGACCATGTGTAAAGAGTCCTGATTTAGAAAGGGACGCAACTGGCGGATCAGGCGAACCTGATAAAAAATCCCCCTGGTCACGGCTGTGAAGTGCTCTTCTAAAGACAGCCGTGAATCCAGGAGGACGCCCAAGTTGCGAGCCCTCTCCATGGGGGCCAATAATTCACCCCCAATAGTCAGTGATGGCACCAACTGACTATATCGGGATGTTGGAAACCACAGCCACTCGGTCTTGGATGGGTTGAGTCTGAGCCTGTTACTCCCCATCCAGATCTGTACGGCCTCCAGGCACCGGGACATCACTTCAAGGGCATCGTTGGGGTGGTCTGGGGTGGAGATGTACAACTGAGTATCATCAGCATACTGATGATACTTCACCCTGAAACCGCGGATGATCTCACTCAGCGGCTTTACATAAATGTTGAACAGAAGGGGCGAGAGGACCGACCCTTGTGGTACCCCACAAATGAGGCGCCTCAGGGTCGACCTCTGCCCCCCTGCCAACACAGACTGCCACCGGTCGGAGAGAAAGGAGGAGAACCACCGCAACACGGTGCCTCCCACCCCTAACTCTTCCAACCGGTGCAGCATGATACCATGGTCGATGATATCAAAAGCCGCTGAGAGTTGTGAGGAAGAGAAAGAAAGGGGGGATTTGCGAGCCTCCGGTCTCGTCTTAGGTATCAAAACTTTATCTGTGCTGGCTTCTCAGTTATGTTTGGCGGGGGGGGGGGGGGGTCCTTCAACAGCTGTATTGGGAACCTGGGTAGGGAAGGGCCAGCTGTAGCAAAGAGGAATCCTAGCTGCCAATCCTAGTTAGCAATAGAGTAATTGCAGAGGAGCTCATCACAGAGATGTCCTTGTGTGGAAACTCATATACTTGCTTCCAGTTAACTGGAAAAAAAGACTTGAGAACTGGAGGAGAAGGCGTGAGTGGAAGGGTTTTTCTGCAGACAACGGTCAGATGTAGGTTAAAAAGCAACCAAAGAACAGCCATAAGACCCAACACAAAATCAGGCAAAGGGACTCAGATATGAAAGCTGATGTGCCTTGAACAAAGTCCTGCACCTTCAAAACTTGTTTGTGAAATAATTCTGCTGGGGGGGGGGGGGGGGATGGAACACACAGAATTATGGTCTGTTGAGGTGAGGGTTTCTGCAGGGTATGGTAAAATAAGATGGCAGTCAAAATTGTGTGATTGCAGCTCTACCTGCTTTTGATGCCCTGTGGCAGCCACCACTTTTTTCAATTGGGCAGACCCTGTGCTGGGTGCACATTTCATTTCAAGCCGGTCTGACACTCAGGCTTTCACCAGCAGGTTGTGGCTCCATTCCCAGAATGAGTGGAAGGGGCCCTGCCTTGGCCAAGAAGTGGCCAGGATTGGGACATTTGTTTCGATTTAAACATAATGGGATTAGGATGGTTGCGGTGTCCCAGGTCATGTGATCCCCTTTTGTGACCTTCTGGCAAGGAAAGTCAATGGGGAAGCCAGATTCACTTAACCACCATGTTTCTCACTTAAGATCCCCAGTGATTCACTTAATAACTCTGGCAAGAAAGGTGGTAAAATGGGGCAAAACCCACTTAACAGCTGTCCCACTTAGCAATCAGATTTGGGGCTCAATTGTGTTCTTAAGTCTAGCTACACATCATTGACTATTAAGCTAATGTGTTTTAATTAATATTAAATACTTAAATACTTAATACTGATATTAAACATAAGGTTTCCCCCAAATATCAGACTGTGGAGTTGAACATCTCAGCCAGGTTAGAACTGGGGGAGAGAAAGCAATTTGCAGCCTCCTGGGTTGTCTGGAATGGGGAGAGAAATAAATTTTTACTGATTTCCGGCTCCCACCTTTGAATCAGTGGGAGTCTTTCTGTTTGCATTTTTTTTAAGGTATTTTTGAGGTGATTCCTTTAGTTTTTTCTTTTACAAGGTAAATTCGTTTTTTGTACATAATTATCTAGTTTAATCCTGATTCAGCTCCCTGAATCCCGCTGTTCAATCATAGACAAACGAGAGTCCTGAAAATGACCCGCAGTCAATTCTGGCCGGTTACTATCTGATGCCATCCGGCCAAGCCCTTCTCTGCTTTTGGGAATAGATGAACTAGCCACCCATTTGCTCTTCTCCCTGCATTTGCTTCCTGGCCCTGGACTTCAGGGCTCCGCAAGCCAGCGTGAGGCCTGTCAGTTAAAACCTCCCAGAATCGGATATATTCGCCCACAACTCAGCCTGCTGCATGCTTAACAGAATTTGGGGGCCTCTTCCCTTGGGAGATTTGTTCTTCAAAATTATAATCTTCTCCCTGCCCCCCTTTTCTAGCCGGATACAAACCTCCATCACCAGTTCCAGCCTGGGCTCTGCCGATGAGAACTCCATGGCTCAGGCAGACGACAACCTGAAGACCCTTCACTTGGAGCTCACAGAGACCTGCCTCGACATGATGGCCCGATATGTCTTTTCCAACTTCACAGCTGTGCCCAAAAGGTTGGAGTAGCTGCTCTCCTCTGGTGTTTGCACGGGGTTCTTCCCAGGAGGGAGACCCAACACCTGAAGCTTTAAGCTCCAGGGTTGGTGCAAACTCTAGTCTCTGCCCGGAGGCAACACTTCTGTCTGATTGTCAGCACCTCAAATCAAGAATAATGCTTGAAGAGATTGTTTGTTCAGGGAGGACGGAAAATCAGTTGGGAATCATGGCTCTTTCGTTCTTTTACTGTATATTTTCCTTCTGGAGGTGGGAGTGGGATTTAGAAACTTTCTTTGGGAAAGTTTCAATGAATGTTGAAATCTCCCTATTCGGAGAGACTTCAATAGCATCTTTATCCTTGTTTTCTGGGGGCTTTTAGGTCTCCAGTGGGCGAGTTCCTCTTGGCTGGAGGGAGAACCAAGACATGGCTAGTGGGTAACAAGCTTGTTACAATCACTACAAGCGTTGGGACAGGAACCAGGTCCCTCCTGGGCCTTGACCATGGAGAGCTCCATAATGGTGTAGAATCCAGGTAAGCTTCCTACAGCTTGCTCACTTTTCAGGTCCTTTTTAAAGTAAGAGGGACAGAAAATTAATGACAATGTTATAACTCCAAGGGAAGGTGGAGTTTTTGTCCAGATCAATATGATGCGTGGACTTCAGCTCCCAGAATTCTCCAGCCAGCACATATAAACTTGCCAAGATTGAGAAAGACTGGTTTGCAAAAGTAGCCTAAATCTCAAGGCAGGGATGGAGCTTGGAAGAATGATCTGGTTCTGCAGGATTAAAAGTCATCAGTCTTGGCAGTTAGTTCTCCAGAATGTTCTGCCATCATTGTGGGCTTCTTCACAGTAGCACAACAAAGCTTAACACATTGTAAGCCGCCCTGAGTCTCTGGAGAAGGGCGGCATATAAATATAAATATAAATAAAAGTTTAAAAAAAATGATGCTGTAAACAAATTTGCCAATTTTAATTATAATATCTATCTGCTTAAAACATTGCGTTACATCACAAGTAAACAAATTTGGTTGTATTGATGCCACTGCCCAACAAATATTCTATCAGGTGTGGACATTGGAAGCATATTCTCGGCATAGCCCTAAGTCCACTTCCTCTGCATTTCATGTTTGACTGGCAGTTGCTAGTTGATTGCTAGACTGACTTTCCAAGGCATGAACTGGGAAGGACTAGGGAGTGTGCCCACCTGATCTGATCTGGTAAGACGGGTAGATGTCCTTAGGGAGAAGCAGTCTGGCGATAAAGGTGTTACATGGGCAAATGCAGGGGCTCCCATCACTGCCTGCACCCTCAGATTCTAGAACACTTGTAGTTTGTGGGTGGTCTTCAAGGGCAGCCCCATGTAGAATGCCTTGCAGCAATCCAAACAAGAAGTGATCAAGGCCTCCCAATCCAGAAAGAAGGAAAATTGGTGCACCAGGTGAACCTGTGCGAAGCAGGCACCCCAGCCATGACTACCACCGGCTCCTAGGAGGACCCCAAGTTGCACACCAGCTTGAGCCTGGGGGCCAAAATTGGGGGTTTTTGCCAGGGTTGAGTTGAAGCCTGTTTGTAAATCCTGACTTCCAACTCCTTCCTATAAATGCTGCCAGGTTTAAGTTCAGGCCAAAAGAGTTTCCTATTTCCTAATGAATTGACAGTAAGGTTGTTTCTGATTCCCAGTTCAGATCACAGCTTGCAAGTGAGACAGTCAAAGGAAGCCCCGGCAAAACTTGAATCTCAGGCTGGCCCGCAGGTGGTTCGAACCCGCAACCGAGTCAGGTCCATGTCAGGTAAGGAGCCTCCCAGAGTCTCTAAAATGCACAAATAAATTTAGGGACAGAAAAATATACTTGGAATTGCGGTTGTTAATCATGTCAGAGAATCAGCTTGTTGTTTGTAGGCTCTGCTGAGCTGGGAGCTTTTGTCCATCGAAGGACATCCTGCAGTGAAAATGTTGGGGTTGAATCCCGATCCTCTGATTATCCTATTAGCAGTAATACGGTCTGTGTTGTCAGGCTTTGGTTTCTGATTCTTGTGGCTGAGCATTTGGTGATTCCAGGAAGGGTCACTTCTGGCAGGAGAGCCCGATTTTTTCGAGCAAGAGGGCCAAAAGAAGTTTCCCAGTGCCTGAATGCTGCCGGCCTCCACAGGGCATGGAATGACTTGGCCTCTTGCTTGGAAACTAAAAGCGAAAGTTTGATGGCGGCCACTAAGACTTTTTTCATTTTTTTTTTCCATTTCATTTAATTAGATTTGTATACTGCCCTACTCCCGAAGGATTCAGGGCGGTAAACAGGCACAGATAAAATACATAAATACAAAAGTTAAAACATAATTAAAACCAGATTAAATAATTTAGCCCGAGACAGTTAAAAATCCCAATAATTTAAAACAAATTAAAATTTCGTTTTAGAAAATTTAAAAGAAATTTAAAAGAGAGAAAAAGGGGAGAAAGTTAGGCCAGGCCAGCTTGCTGGAATAGGAGGGTCTTAACAGCACGGCGGAAAGTATGCAGATCCGGGATCCTTCGTATCTCCGGGGGGAGCTCGTTCCAGATAGTGGGTGCCCCCACAGAGAAGGCCCTCCTCCTGGGGGCCGCCAGTCGACATTGTTTGACTGACAGCACCCGGAGGAGCCCCTCTTTTCTATGAGAGCGTACCGGCTGGTGGGAGGCTGTTTGTGGTAGTAGGCGGTCCCGTAAACTTTAGATTACAACTCCCATTAAAACGCAGTCAAGGTAGCTAATGATTTTGACTGATGGGAATTGTAATCCAGAATGTCCGAAAGGAACCAGGTTGCCAATCCCTGCCTAAATAGGAGGAATGCGTTTATCAGCTGGATCTCACAACACATTAAATCTCGTTATCAAAAGCTATGGTATATGATTATGGTATCTCTCTGGCCTGTTGTTCCCAAGAAAATCAACATGCTAAGTCAGAAACTGTGTTCATAGGGTATGCTAAGCCGCAGATTCCCCAGCCCTTTTTCACCTGGTTAAACTGAATTGCATGAACCCAACTTCAGAGCCTGTTGCCAAGTCTGCCTTAACCAGGGCACAGTGAGACCTCTGGGCTTTCATTGCAAGGCTTCTGCCAGGTGGCCTGGATGGAGCCCCAGAGGGGATGCAAGGAGCAGGAGCCCGGCCTTTCTTGAACCTGGTTGCACACCCCGGGGTTCACAGGCACGGCTTTCCTCTTCCCTTCTGCCCCGAGGCCTGCGTCTGGAGGAAGAAGAACGGAAAGCATTCTGTGGAGTGGAGTGGACTGGTTGCTGGCCTTTGTCCAGCCTGGAAGCCAGGCCCCTCTGAGCTTCTTGGAATGCCCAGGAGGAGGGAAAGAGGATGCCTGTGCCCGTGCCCGTGCCCATGCCCGGCATGGTGGGTGGGTGAGTGCGTGGCTTGCTATGAAAGAGGAGTAGACCGAATGAAATACGTCCACCATCCATACTGGCAGAGAAAGGCAGGTGTACAATTGTGCATGTATTTTCAACTCCACATCTTGGGAAAGGGGTGGGCTGTTTCTCCTTTAGTTGCCAAGGCTGGACTTGTCCCTTCTGTGTTGCTCCTCCTGTGCTTTGATTTAGCCTGAAATCAAATGCAGCTCCGTGACTGCCTCCTCTTGTGCAGGAGGCCATGCTTTGCGGGTTGGTGCTCTGGACAGCTCTGCCTCTCACTTCTCAGCCAGCATGGGACCTCAGGCGCCCCCAAGCTCTCCTGTTCCTGCTCCCCAAACCGAGAAGGCTAACCTGGCTGCTTATGTCCCCCTCTTGACTCAAGGCTGGGCAGAAATATCAGTGCGGAGGCCAACAGGTAGGTGCAGTAAGGTAACTAGCACCGGGAATCCCAAAGGTGCTTTTTTTCAAGAGGCAACTGGACTTCCCTTGTTTTTGCTTGAAGACGTTTTGCTTCTATCCAAGAAGCTTCTTCAGTTCTGATTGGATGGTGGAGAATGGAAGTATTTATATTCCTTGCATTCAAAAGAATGCAAATGACCAGCTGTTTGCAATGAGTATAAATCGGGGGTGAAATTCAGCTGGTTCTATCTGGCTTGGGCGAACTGGTAGCAGCGGCTGTGAGAGGCTCTGCCCGCACAGATATCATGACGTTGCTTTTTTGGACGCAAAGAAGGCTTTGCGCATGTGCAGATGTTGACGCATGCACATTTGTGAACTAGTAGGGAAGGTAAGTGAATTTCACCCCTGGTATAAACCCTTCCATTCCCCACCATCCAGTCAGAGCTGAAGAAGCTTCTTGGATGGGAAGCGAAACGTCTTCAAAGAAAAACCAGAAAGTCCAGTTGCCTCTTGAAAAAGCACCTTTGGGACAGCCATGACCTGGAGGACGAAGAATCTCCAGAGACATTTAGCACTGGGAGTGTGTCTTCATATGCCTGCCGAGGGAATAGGGACAGCTGGCAGAGGGGGGTGGGAGTCTGCTCTCCATCAGGGGGCTCTACTGATATTTGTGTTCCAGAGGATTGTGGAGAACAGAAGGTGATCCTGATGGCACTTTCAAAGGGATCCAGTCTGGAGCTGGGCTGGTCAGACTGGACAGTCAGACTTGATTAGGGCTGGAGAATTCAGATTCTTTGGGGAGTTGGATTTTAGCCAGTCTAGCCACTGGCCAAGTTGGGATATCTGGATATTCCTGGGACAGATAGGTCAGAATTGTTCAATTGTACCGAAAGAAGCTTCTGGGGAAAAACCTTAGAAGGGAGTTTTGTCCTTCTCTTCCCAGACAAGGCTGCCTAACGTGATGGGTCTCTCCCTGGCTACGTTCTTTTCTTTCCTCAGGTAACACCAGCTGGCTGATGAGCCTGGAAAATCCGCTGAGCCCCTTCTCTTCAGATATCAACAACATGCCCCTGCAGGAGCTCTCCAACGCCCTGATGGCAGCCGAGCGTTTCAAGGAGCATCGTGAGACTGCCCTGTACAAGTCCCTCTCGGTCCCCTCCTCCAGCTTGTCCACGGGAACAGCCAAGCCGTCTCTCCTGCAGCGCTCCAACACAGGTGAGGCAAAGCTCGGGAGGCCTGCCAGGCCACCCCAATGGAGCCCACGGGAAGCAGGACTTATCCCAAGCTGGCTTCACTTCGGAGGAGAGGAGTTGTTTTGCACAGAAAGCTTTGGAACAGCCTCAGTCTTCCTAAAAGAAAGGCTGGGTTCGCTCAGGAAAGTATCTTTTAAAAAGCCACAAAAACGTCTCCTGAATAAGTTCAAGCCTTTAATGTAGAAATGCAGGATAAAAATGTAAATTCAGTAGATGTGGATTCATATATTGATTTGTTCTGTGGGCCATAAAAAGTAGCAGGAGATCTTTCTTGCTACTCTCCCAACATGGAATTAAAATCTGCATTATCTCTAGCCAGGCAGTTCTTCAGTTGGGTGCACATTGATTGGAACAAGATGTTCTATAGGAAGAATATTGAACTGCTTCTGCCTTAGCTGACTTCGGCTTCTTGAGTCTCCGGTGCAGCCCACATACTGTGTGGGTTCTTGGAGAGTTGTTCATATTTACCGTTTCCCCTAAAATAAGACATTTCCTGATAATAAGCCCAAAAAGCGGGCTTTTGAGAGCATGGCAATAAGGCCAAACGCTTATTTCAGGGTTCAAAAAAAATAAGACAGGGTCTTATTTTCAGGGAAACACGATAATGGCCACAATTGGGCATGGAATCTCAGTCATTGAGTGAAACGGTTGTTAAGCAAAACATCACCTGACTGCTATGCTCAACAACTGCAGTTCTGGCACTCATGTTGCAATCATTAAGTGATGCATGGATTAAATGGACTGCGTCTCTGGTAAAGAGCACAAGTGCCTGCGGGGATGGGGAGGGGCTCTGCTCAGGTGCTGAAAATCCTTGCTGAAATCCAAGCAAGATTTTCAGTCCCCGAGGGAGAGGCACTGGCACACGGCCAGCACCAGGCTTCCCAGGGCCTCCCCCAGACGGAATGGGACTTTTCGGCTCATACCCTTGGCAATGCCTGTTTCTCCTCCACATTATTATCCACAAGCTTTTCTCCTCGGCTGGCCCTTCCCCATCCTTTCGCCCCGGCACATGGGCCACGGCCACGGCCACGGCCCTGCCATCCCAGTCCCTTCACCGCAGCCCATTCGTCAAAGTACAAAATACAGTTTGCATCGGGTGTTTGGGTGCCCGGGACAGTTCGCAGCCAGCCAATCGGTGCAGGAGCTCAGGGGCTTTGGGAGAGGTGCTGCTTGGGGAGAGGTGCTGCAGAGGGGGTGGGGGGAGGTGCTGCACTTGTTAGGAGAAGGAAAGGGAGAGGGTGGAAGAGCAGGGATGGGGGGGCGTATATGGAGGTTGTGTGCTTGCTTGCTGAGGGCAACCTCAGCTTTTGTCACTGATTGGCCTGGTACTCCTGTATCTGTTTCTCAGCTGGAAGGGGATGGCAGGGCTCAGCCATTGTCCTGCTGCCATTGTGCTTCATCTGCCAGCTTCTGGGTCCTCAGCCAAGCCGAAGCAGGTCCTCTGGATCCAGCTATGTCTGTCTCTGAGGCAACCCAGGCTCAGCCCAGGTACCGCAGCTGCCATTAACCTCAGCCTCCCCTCTGAGCTCAGTCGCAGAACAGGACCTGCCCTCTCCTTTGTAGGACAGCCTATACTTGACTGGCTGCAGGTCTAGTGAGGTACCTTCATTTCCTCCAGGAAGAGAGTAGTACCGGCTGCTGGTGTGTAATTTCAGCCCCAGGGCAGATCAACACTGTGTCTCCTTCATGCCTTTGGCCCTTCAGCAATATCCTGGGGTTAAAGAGCCTTCTCCATTATTGGTCCATCTCTGTAGCTGAGAGAATGGGCAGCTGTGCTGTTTTATTATCTCCGGCAGACACTGGATGGCTATCACTCGGTATCCCTGCTTCTGTATCTTTACTGGTGGATTGACAGTCAAATGCCTCTTTTCCCATTCTATCATCTCCAGTCAAGGGGCACAAAGGTTAGAACGCTGCACTGACAATCAGCAGGTTCACGCTTGAGACCTGTTGCTGCTGCTGGGTGGGGTGAGCTCCCATCACATGCTCCAGAGCTCCTGCTGACCCAGTAGTTCGAATGTGGACGGCCCTTGGGCAGCACTTCAATGGGCAACTTCATGGGGACACAAAAGAGACCCCTAACTGGGCATCCCTCAGGCAACAGTGTTGTCACTGGCAAATCCTTTGCTGCTTCCAACATGGGGAAAAAATCTCCAGTCTTTCAATGAATGTGTTTTCCATGTAGTGCATTGTCTTGACCTTGAAATCTGACAGCCAGAGTAGCCTCTACAAATGTAGCTTCTCATCTGGTGTAGGACTCAGTGGTTCTGGTGCTCTTGGTCTGGCTTGTGGACAGTGACAATCATCTTAAAGCAGCTTGAGAAATTATATCAAGTGCAGGAAAACAATATCTCCGTTTTCAATGGGATCACAACATTCAAAATGTATTCCATTCTAGAGCAAATAATTCAGCTTCCGAATTTCCCACCAACCCTGTCTGAGTGGTTAGATGCAGCCTCATCTGAATGAGGGGCCATAAAAAAACATTTTTTTACTCAGCTCATGGCTGCCTGCTCCATATCAGGAAGAGCCTTTTAGCACCTTTCTGACTAAAAATGTGTGCTTTTTAATAAAAATCAGATTAGTCCATTTGCAGACCTGATTTTTTTTGCCACCATAGGTTAGCACAGCTCTCATCCAATGCCTATAACAAGAGCCATTCATTGCTGGAATTTCCCAGGATAGGTCTGTTTTATTTTATTTTTTTATTCTATTTAAAGGGTTAGTTTGGTTTAGCTAGAAACTGGGAGATGGTGAGTTCTAGGCCTGCCTTAGCCATAAAAGCCAACTGCGTGACTTTGGGCCAGTCCGTCTCTCATGTCCAGAAGCTGCACTTGAACAGTGGGAGCCTCCTATGGCCATGAGGTGCCTCTACTGCCTCCCCACCTTCCTTCTCTTCAGATAGACTTCAGGAGAAGCACTGCGCCTACATCGGAGCCGGAACAGGGTTTTAATGCAGGTGTACTTAATTTTGGAGCAATGTCGATTCCCTGGGAATGCTGCATGTTGATACCTATGGATACTTTTCCAGACCCGAAGATGTAGGTTTTCCATCAGATAAGATCCAACAATGTGTATGTGAAATGACATACCAGTACATTAATTGTAGCAAATGCAGTATGTAAAAACACAATGCATTTGAGAAGATATTGTTTTCTCAAATATATACAAAATGTAGATATGAAAATACATTTTGTGCTTGCTTTTTAAAAAAATGATATGTAACTAAGAAACTCCATAAATGTGTGTGTGTACATCTGTATTAATATAGTAGAAAAAGGCCACAGAAAATATATCATAAACAAAACAAGTTCAGAAAAGTGACTAAGTTAAAAGTGAATCAGGTATAAATTTGTACTTCCAGGGTGGTATAATAAATCTTATAGTCTATGAGGTAAATTGAATTGATTTTAATTTCAACAAATCCTTTAATATCTGCTTTGCCAAAACTGAGCTGATGCTAAATGGTAGTATTATGAAATGTTTTAAAAGTCACAATTTGCATATTCACAAATTGGCTACCTCACATAATGGTAACTATAACTCAATATTTAATTTAAGCATTAAGTGCCTACTTAGGAACTAATTGTTAAACAAGGATAACAATCCTTACAAGAGTCAGAGATTTCAGAGAGGAGTAAATTTAGAATTCTGAATGATCAAAGGTAAATAATTGTCTGATAAGTTTAAATGGTGGAAAATTAAATCTGTCTTTCCCAACAGGAAATTACAATTTATAATGAAAACCTTGAAAGACGCCTGTGTTAGAGAAAGCTAGTAGTATATAATTTCACTCCCCCTCCCTTTTTCTTTTCTAAAACATCCACTGCAAGGTAGGCAGAAAATATTGGAAACTATGGTGGTCCAATTCCTCCATCTCTGCTTCTGAGCCTTTTACATATTTATTTGTGCTTGCGGTTATTTTTTCCCTCCATGTTGTCTCTCTCTGTCTTTCCATATCTCATTTCTTCCCTTTTGATGTAGTTCCTTCCTTGGTTTTCCCTCCACAGTGGCCTCTTTCTCTACCATGGGCCTGACCAGCTCTCAAGGAGGGTTGTACAGGAGCATTTCCTGGGCAGGTATATTTGCATCTTTTCAAGGAGGGTGTTTGCTGTTTGGTTTGGCTTCTAAAGGCAGCTTGGTGTGGAAGGAAGCATGCCTGTGATTCATACCTAGGGCTTTTCTCGGTCCTTCCAGCCAGCCAGCCATCTTTCTCACCAATCATTGGAAGTAGGAAGGGGAAGAAAGGTGGGCCAGGCAGAGGTGGTCTCTGGTCCCTGGGAGCTCAAAACTTCTGAAGAGTTTAGAAGGACAAAACCTGCCTTTTTCTTACCACTTCCATTTCCCTTCTGTTTTGTGCCGTGTTCCATTCTACTTCCTTGTGGTCATGTTATGCAAGCGACTCTGCTTCAGTCTCAAGCTATAAAGCTCACCCTGCAACCACTGGACGCCAGCGAGTTCCACTATGAACGCAAGAGTTGGAAGAGCATCTGCCAGGGGCCCTTGTTCAGTGCAAAAGCAGCCACCAATGTCAAATCTTTGCTGCTATTTTAAAATAATACCAGAAAATCAGGGCAAGACCAGTCTTATCCTTCCCATTACCTTGTCATCTGCCCCAGCTATACTTCATTATCAAGCATTTGAAAATTTGATAGAAGTATATGATAAATATACCATTTGCTAAAAAAACTGATTCTAATCAGGGGCATTTGTGAAGAAGACTTTCTGCTTGAACAGTTTAATAGATCAGCACATAAGCAAGTAAGGATAGGTGGATTTAACATAAATCACTAAACATTTTAAAATGTATTCTAAAAACTACCTTAACAAAAATGGGGACTTGCCCCAAAACTCTTTGGACCTGCCCAGCACCCCATAATCCAGCCAGGCCACAGAGCCACCCCCCCAACCCCCCAGTCCTACAGGGCTGATTCAAGGGTTCAATAGCATTGACACCTAGTGACACCTTAATAAGGCTTGTGTCTTGGATTCTGTTCACATCTCTGCATATTGCAAGAAAGCCTCCTAAACAGAGCAAAGTGTTCAAGAACTGAGTTGGAACTCATGAGCTTGTTTGACTCCCATTTGGCCATGAATGAAGCAGCTGGACCTGGTCGTAGGCAAGCTGCCCTCTCCTCTGGCCTCACCAATACTGGGAAAACTGTTTCGCCTCTGTAATGGGACTGTTATACGTACAGTATCATAACAAGATTCCATATATGATATACTTTGGGCAAAGTTGTTGTTAACAATATTGGACTAACTTTGCATTTTTCACTCTGTCTACTGCAGTTGCTCTTTTGATCTCTGTGGGAGGAACAGGCGGGGGAATTCTGGGAGTTGAAGTCCAGAGTTAAAGTTGCCAAGGTTGAAAAATACTAGACTAGATTGTTCTAATTTTTGTTTGAAAAAACAGCCGCACGGTGAAGCGGAAGGGAGGTACTTTGCAAAACACCAGGGTTGCAGGAAGAGAGGATCCTGCTTTCAGGAAATATTTTTCCACCTGTCATTCCTGGCTCTTTGTGTCTCTTGACAGAATCTGCAGTCGTACTAGAAGAAGGAAGCCCCCCAGATGAAGATCGAAAAGGAGTGGAATTCCACCCTGAATCTCAAGAGATTGAAGACTTTGAACCCACATGTTTGGGGCAAGGGCTGGGGGAAGAGAGATTAGGCCGAGGAGCCTATTGTCGGGTAAGACAGCCCCTTCCTGCCCTGTTTGCCCATCAGGCAGAGCTACTCAGGGTGCTTCCTGATAGAAGAGGTCCATCAAGATCTGGGATGTCCTTGCTTCAGGGACTCTCAAGGATTGACAAGTTTTCGTCAGATAGCTGAATTGATTGCAGTCATGGGGCAGGTAGAATTGCTCCTTGAAAGGAGATGCCATTGTTGAATATAGAATAATAGGTTTGGGAGGGTTCTTGGAAGTCTTCTAGTCCAACCGCCTGCTCAAGTGGGAGATCCTAGTCCATCCTGGACCAATGGCTGTTCAATCTTTTCTTGAAAACCTCCAGTGATGGAACACCCATAATCCCAGGAGGCAAGCTGTTCCATTGATTAATTGTTCTCATTGTCAGGGAAATTTCAGGAGAAAAAATCACTGTAAAAGCTCTGTAGAAAGGAAGAAAAACCAGAAAAGAAGAAAATTATTTTGGATTTTTTAAACACAATTTTCATTAAAGAAGTTTTCACAAGATAAAAACAATGCACTTTTTAGAAAAGAAATAAAGAAAAATAGTCAATAGACAAGAAAGAGGGAAAGACAAACGATAAGAAAAAGAAAAGACGATTAAGAGCCTCAGTAGCATAGTGGTTAGAATGCAGTATTGCAGGCTATTTCTGCTGACTGCCGACTGCCTGCAGTTTGGCAGATCGAATCTCACCAGGCTCAAGGTTGACTCAGCCTTCCATCCTTCCGAGGTTGGTCAAATGAGGACCCAAATTGTTGAGGGCAATAGGCTGACTCTGTTAACTGCTTAGAGAGGGCTGGAAAGCATCGTGAAGTGATATAGAAGTCTAAGTGCTATTGCTATTGCTATTAAGAAGGGGGGCTCTACTCTTGATAATGGTTATAAATGCATTTCTATTTTACATCCTCTCGCTAAGATTACACTATAATTTCCTTCTTTCCACAGCCTGCCTTTTTAAATTGTCAATCCCATAAATCACAAGTTCATTTTTTCCCAGTTCTGCAAAAAGTACATAAGGGATTTCCAATTACTAATAAATGTGTTTATTTTCCTTTCCTTAATGGAACAAATTAGTTTAGCCACCTTGGAAAATGCTATAGATTGTTCAAACCATGTTTTGGAAGGCAGATTTGCGGAGCCTGTTCCGAGGAACATCCTAATGATCAGAATATTTTGAAACTGATGGCCTAGAAAAACAGCCAGCTCCCTTTGCTTTCCTGGCTGGGTAGAGGCAGGACAGCTGCTGGCTGCCCAAGTGGTTGCATTTGTGTCCTTCTCCTGACCAAGGAGTCGGAGAGCCTTCAAGGCATCTCAGTGCTTCCGCCTGTATGTGGCACAAACTGAGCTGGCCCTGCAACTGCCCTTTTTGACAACCTGGCCTTGTTTTAGAGAGCAAGGAAGTGGCTTCGTAGAGGTTGGGTGGCCTTCCATAGCCAGCGCTTGGGGTGGAGTGGTTCTGCAAAGTCCTCCCTGAGCAGGTATCTTGTTTCTCCCCCTCGCCCTTGGCAGTCATCGTCGACTTCCAGCCAAGAGGAGAAGGCCCCCAAAGCAGAAGATCTGGCCGCCATTGGCATTCCGATTGAAAGGGCCAGGAACCTGGAAGACAGCCGGGCCTTCGAAGCCCTCTCTTTCCAGCCTTCCCAGACCCTCAGCAAGTCCAGTTCCTCCCCAGAGCTCCAGACACTTCAGGAAGTCCTCAAGGATCCAGGTGGCGAAGAGTCAGCCCAGAAACTCAGCAGCGAAGGCAAATCCAAGTCTCAGTCTGGGCACCTGGAAGGAGAGGCCCCCGGGGGCTGGCTGGCGAAGGGGGAAGACGACCAGGGCCCTGGAGGGATGAGGCTGGCTGCGGCGGCCCCCGCCTCTTCTCCCCACTCACCAACCGGCCACCGGCCGCGGGGGTACACCATCTCTGACTCGGCCCCCTCCAGGAGGGGCAAAAGGATCGAGAGGGACCTCTTTAAGGGAAGAGCAGCAGCTGCCTCAAACGCAGGGAAAGTTCCAGGCATCAATCCAAGGTGAGGGATGTTGGTGGTAGAAATGGCGTTGGTGGTAGAAATGGCGTATGGAGCATCCACCAGAACCTCTCCCAGAATCTAGGGCAGAATTTAGAGAACTGCATGAGACAGTGGGGTGAATGAGCAGCAGCTCCTGGAATTGGTAGAAACATCTGGGAAAAGTCTTGGGCCAGTGTGCCAATCTAAATCTGCTCTGGCTCAGTTTCGGTTTGCTTCAGTCACACTCCATATGCCACGGTTGGTGATGGAAGCCTCTTTCCTCAGTCTGTTGAACAGAGTTTAGAATGGCATGGATTCTGAGGAACTGAAGAAACAATAACTGTTCTTAACTCAGAATCGGGAGTCCCAAATAAAAGGCATGCAGACTAGCCTCCTCACTTAGAGTTGATAAGGAGGGCCAGCACTTCCTGGAGGGCGGTCCTGGCAGCTTCTTCAGGAGCTGAGTGCCCCCTTGGTTTCCTTTGCCAAGGCCTGATCCCCAGAGGCCCTTCCTGGAAACATTCGGCTCTTTCCTCTGTGAAATAGGGCAGAGAACTCAGGGAGGGCTTGTAGGCTGATTCGGCCATAATAACAGTGCGTCAAGACTAAATGCCAGGAAAAATAGCTGAAAAATTGCTCACATCTCCAGTTTAATGAATGACCAGGGTTTTTTTTCCCTCCTTCTCTCAGGAGTTTGGCTCAAGCTATTTACAGTCTGAAAATGAGGGATCGTGTGTGGACATTTTGGGTATTTGCCATCTCATTGTCCTTTTTCATGGTTTTTGCAATGTTTTGAGCAGACAACCAGAAAGAATGTTTCCTTTTTCACATCGAAGTGTTCATCATAGATTATTGTGTCTTCCATAAGACCTTAATTCTGATGCAGCTAAACAGGTTTTCTTTTCTCCCCCCTCCCCTCCCCTTCAGCTTTGTGTTCCTGCAGTTGTATCATTCTCCGTTCTTTGGTGACGAATCCAACAAACCCCTTTTACTGCCAAATGAGGTAAGCTTGAGCATGTTGTAATTGACTCATTGATTTTGTACCGTTAAATCATTGCTGACTCTTAGTGACCACAGAGATAGATTTCTCCATGATGATCTGCCCATCATCAGTGATTTTATATCTTCTCTCACTGCGGTTTTCTTGGTAAAAACACAAGAATGGTTTATGGTTACCTTTTCCTGCTCTCGCCATTGGGAGAGCCAGTTTGGTCTAGAGGTTGAGGCATCAGGCTAGAAAATGGGAGGCGGTGAGTTCGAGTCCTGTCTTTGGCCCAAAAGCTGGCTGGATGACTCTGGGCCAATCACCAGGAGACGGTGAGTTCAAGTCTTGATTTAGGCATTAAAACTGACTGGAGGAGAGAGGGAGTCCCTCTCTCTGAGCCCATCCCTCCTCACCGATTGTGTGGGGAAATTAGGAGGAAGGATATGTTCAGCACCTTGAGTTATTTGTAAAAGTCAATGTAGGATACAAATAAATAGTTAAATTGTCACTAATGACACTACAGGTAGTCCTCAATTTATCACCACAATTGAGCCCAAAATTTATGTTGCTAAGTAAGAAATCCATCAAGTGAGTTTTTCCCCATTTTACAATTTTTCTTGCCACAATTAAGTGAATCATTGCAACTGTTAAATTAGTAACACAGTTGTTAAGTGAATCTGGCTTCCCCATTGACTTTGCATGTCAGAAGGTCGCATGTGACCCCAAGACACTGCAACTGTCATAAGTGTGAGTCAGTTGTCAAGCATCCAAATGTAAATCACATGATCATGGGGATGCTGCAACAGTCATAAGTGTGAAAAATGATCATGTCACTTTTTTCAGTATCATTGTAACTTCAAATGGTCACTAAGTGAACTGTTGTAAGTCGAGGACTACCTGTAATTGATCCTCTGCTTCCAGCATGTTTCTGTCTCACTGCTGCCCGTGCAACTGGCAGCTGGGATGACCTTCCCTCCTTGGGTATATGTACCCTCCTGCTAGGAGTCCATGCTCTTGGCATTCTTCGCTCATCCCCCCCAGGAACACACAGACACACACGCACCCTGCTACTGCCACAATGAAGCAGCACAGGCGGCGTTGGAAGGGGGAGGGGAGAGAGCATGTTGTATTAAACATGTGAAACAGTGGAACCAATAAATGTCACTAAAGAGAGTGGGAGTGGAGCAGATGTAGAGAGAAGGTTGCTAAAATGTAATTTCCAGGTGGAAAATGCTCCACTTGGGAAGGTAATGTTCCCAGTTACATTCTCTGGGCCCAGAAATGCTTCCCTGGGGCTAATATTCCTTTTCCGAGAGAGGCTCAAATCCTCTGGTTGGTTCCAGGTGTTTCTTGATTCTCTAATTTTCATTGGTTTGGTTGAGTCCAAGGCTTGGGACTTCCCAGCTGCTTTACTTGTTTGGGAAGGGGAGGGAGGTGGAGGGGGGCATATGAAGGACGCTGTGTTTCTGTTCAGGTGGGACGTTGATGGAACCTGGCCTCTTTGGCCCCCATCCTGTCCGCAGTGACTTCTGTGGGACTGTGGCAGCTCAGGTTTTGTAGAGAATGAAACAAAATACCATCAAACAACAACTACAACTACAATTGTATGTGCGTGCTCCTGAACACAATTTACTTATTAATTGTGGCATTGTCACCTCACTCAGCTGCTGTAGCAGGTTAAGAAGACCCAATTCAAAACAGGAGGAAGAAGGAAAAAAGGCTGAACCGGTTTCTTTTTCTCACAAAGGCAGAGGAGTTTTTGCAGCTGCTGCTTTTCTAGCCAATGGAAGGGTCAGGCCAATTTTCAACCGGAAGCGTCACGGCGAGACAGTTGAGGAATTAGCGGGCTCTGATGAGCTCTGCGAAAACCTGGACTGACAAACTGCTGCTGAGGGATCTTCAGACAAGAACCATCCTGTAGGGACAGGGAAGAAGGAGATGCACCTCAGAAGACCAAGAGGAACAGGCAAGTCCCTCGAAGGTCAGAGGAATCTCTCTCCGATTTGGCGGCGGAGGCGGCAGCCATTACGGCGGTCAAGAAGCTAGGGCAACTGGACTAAGTATTGAGCAGGAGCAGTGAAAGCAACAGAGTTTTTGAAGCCGGGTGAGTGACAGCCAACCCACAGGCGAGATAACAACAACAACAACAAAATTATTTTGAAACCCCCAGCGTAAAATTAGCAGCTAACAGGCACAGGGGAAGAAAAGAGAAAGCAAGCGGAATTTAAAGGGACAAACCTGGAAAAAAAATGGATTTTTGAATAAAATTGACTGGAAAATTTTAAGAATTAGAAGAAACAACCCCCAAATTGGCTAAAGGATTGGAAAGAAAATAAATAGATCCTTTCTTGTTGAAAACTAAGGAAAATAAAACAAAAGACAATTGGATATTAAGCTCTGCAATAGAAGTGCTTTATACCTAAAAAAGAAAAAAAAAGACGGGAAAAGCATTGTTTTAATTTGGACTGGACTATAAAATTGATTTGTACTTTCTAAGTTAAAAAGAAGCAAAAAAGAAGCTAGATTGTTAACAAAGATTGATACAAAATGAACACTCTGTTAAACAATTAAAAGAATTGTGGATTCTAGAGAGACATCTTCAGGAGAAAAAAGACTACTGCAATTTGGAATTTTTGTTTTGGAAAACTTTGAATCATACCAGTGCTGGCTGTGAGAACTTTTGGGGAGGATTGCTTTGTTTGTAAGCGGCCTGACTTTGGAAAAAAAAAAGGGAAAACAACAGAACTTTTAAATCTGGAACAATACTAATACAGAAAGAATAAAATGGCACAGGAAATTAGAGAAATGATGGAAATGATGTATTCGTCATGGAAAGCAGAAATAAGAGGAATAATTACGATGCTACATGGAAAATTGTAACTTGAGGATCCAAAAACAGAGAGAGAGCATGTTCAAGCCGATGAGGAAACAAAGATGGAGAAGCAAGACACAGAGACTGAAAACAAAAAAGAAGATAAAGACAATGAGATTAATTTTGGAAAATTAATTAAATATATGATTAGTAATAATAAAAAGGAGGTTTTTAGAGATTACATTGAGATTAACAATGGAAAAAACAAAAGGCAGAAAGAGTCAAGGAGAGAAGGGAGGAATAGAAAGAACACAAAAAACTTAAATGATTACACTGGAATTAACAGTGAAAAGGGAAAAAAAGAGGAAAAAATGGGAAATAACAGGAAATGCAGGGCAAAATAGAAGAGTTCAGATTTGTGAATCACAGAATGATTACACTGGGATAAACAGTGGGATAAATACTGGAGAAGTAGGAAAAGGAGAAAAGAGATGGGAAACAATGGGAAATTAGGGCAAAAGAGGAGAGCTCAAGATTTCAAAATACAAAAGAAAAAAGGGGGAAAGAAAAAGGTGAAAATAAAAATGGGAAAGGAGAAGAAGAAATGAAAAAGAAAACTGATTGCAAAAATGAAACGAATAATAAACTAACAATTGAAATAACTAGTATTACAATAAATTGTAATGTTGAAATATGAATTGTAGTATAAAAATGGGAAATTTTATGATTGCAAAATGAAATGAATAACAATTGGAATATTTGTATTGTGTTTTTTCCCCTCTTTTTCTTTTAAGAAATATGAATAAGTTTAAATTGTAACAATTGATATGGATAACGGCTAGAATATTTTTAAGTTAATTATTATAATGTGAAGAAAGTAGAAATGTTTAATTGTGATATACTAAAATGTTGGATTTGTATTTTCATGATATAAAATAAGTGGACTTATTATTAATATAAGAATTAAACTACTGTAACATTACATAATGAATCAAGGTGAGGATATACAAATAGATGACAATGGGAAGGGGCAAAATATAGAAGGGAAAAACTGAATTTGATTAAGATTAAGATTAGAGGTGAGAATGTAGGGTTCTAAAGGAGCGAGGGGCCAGTGGTCATGAGTGGGTTAACAGCCAGATCCTGTTAGATCGAGTCAGACAGTTGAGAAGCTCCTCCTCCTGTTGCTGCCTCCCAGCTTTCTGACTCGATCTGCTCTGGATCAGACGCACCCTGCCTGTTCTCTGCCTTTGGCCTCCATTCTCCTTATTTTAAAAAAACTAAATTGATCAGAGTTAAAATATTATTTAATTGGATAATTGGACATTTTAAAAAGATTTAATTGGCGTTGTGATCGAGGTGCTACCAGCGAGAAGGGCTTCGGTCCGAGCCCACTGGAGACCGCTTGCGGTCTAGTGGGATTGAGGCTCCTGTTATCGAGCCTCTCCCCTCTGCAGCGTGAAGGGCTCACGCCCGAGCCCGCCGCAGGAGCCTCCTCTCGTGAGTTGCAGGCTCCTTGTTCTCCGGCTGCATAAATTGACAGGTGGCTATTCTTCCAGGAAGTCGGGCTTTCCCCACTGGCCGACGGCACCTCGATTTGGCACTTCAATTTGCCGCCATCGCTGCTTGCAGCCTCTCCCAATAGCTGGAGTGGAGTTTTTACTCGCGAACCTCGTCGGTGCCACAGCGCCTGGGAGATTGTTTGGCTGACGCGTTCCTGGGGTTTCCCCATACGCTCTTTCATCAGCTGCGGATCGGAGGATTCGACCTGGGTAAAGTTGACTGCCTCGGCTCTCGAGCCATTTCACGACCCTCCAATTGCAGCCGCCATTTGAGGCATTAATTTTCCTTCTTGTTGGCGGCCGCCATTTTGGAACATCAATTGTTGGCGGCCGCCATTTTGTCTTGGCCTCATGGCTGTTACAGGCTCACATCAGTTAAATAGGAAGCCACGATGGCTGCTTGCCAGGCCAAGGCCTCAAAACGCCATACCTCAGAGGACTCCGCCCCAGGCCCTTCCTCAGTGGGGCCTTCCAAGAAGTCTAAGAAGCCGCCCTCCTCTAAGGAGGAAAAAGCTTCTGCTACACGGGCCAAGAAGGAGTTAAGATTGCACCAGGGAATCGAGAGGTCTATTCAAAAGGCCATCAAGGAGGCATCCATTAGGGAATTATCTTCTCTGCCCAATCCGGGAGCCTCTGGGCCGGGGCTGGCCCCTCTGATACCTCCCGCTCCCACCCTCCCTGTGGGGTTTGACTATCCTCAGATGCTGCCCCCCCTATCTCCAGATGGAGGGGAATATACTTCTCCCCTTCAAGGGGAGGTTCGGGAAGCTCTCTTCGGGCCTCAGCCTGAGCCTATCCTACCCAGGGCCCTCGCAGTTGTCTCACCCCCGCCCCTAGAGCACCCTGCCTTGCAGGTTTCTTCTGGGGAGGGTGTTACTACTGGATCCAACATCTCTCCAGATTTGATTGTGTTTATTCAGGACGCAATCCAGAAAGGAGTTCAGGCAGAATTATAGCGCCGAACCTCTTCCTGGGTTTCCGGCTCCGCCTACTCTCACATTGATGTGGAGGGCTCTCAATTAGATGAGGGCCAGGTTCCAGCTGGGGTCACAGCTCCTTCTGTCGCCTCCACCGGCCATCTGTCTCTTACAGAGGAGGATGCACGGGACAGGGATCTCTCTGATGATGAAGATTTGGCCCCCGATCAACCATCCTTCGTGGGCCTCTTCAAACCCCAACTATTTAGATCCCTTTTGCATAAGGCAAAATTGACTACCCGACTGGGGACTCCACAACCCTCTTCATCCTGGGGGGAAGACACGGGGACTTCGGTTCCCCTTTTTGAGGAACCAATGATCAAGACGGAGGAGAACCCGGGGCCTAAACTTTTTAGGGATGTCTTAAAGAAGCAGTGGTCATCCCCAGGCTCAGGGCCTAACCCCAACCAACTGGACAGACGCCTATTTAACCTTGCTCCGGAGTTAGCTAATCTTCTCCAGGTCCCGGTCGTGGACCCTCCGGTGGCGGCTCTGTCTGCTCCCACCAATCTGGCTGGCCCTCCCGAGGACAACCTCCGTCCGGAGGACAAATGACTCGAACAATCTTTGGTGAAATCACATCAGGCCTCCGCCTGGGCAGTTAAATCTGCCATGGCATCATCATTTTCAACAGTGCGTCCATTTTGTGGCTCCAGCAATTGCAGGATAGGCTCCCCGTGTCGGATACCAGGTCCCATCAGGACTTTAATAAGATACTAGCCGCCCTGGAGTTCTCCGCGGACACGACCCTTAACTCGTCCCATTTTGCGGCTAAGGCGATTGGATCCTTGGTGACCTCTCACCGGTTGCTATGGCTCCGCAATTGGCAGGCGGATGCTAAATCAAAGTGGCGCTTGGCTACTTCCTCCTTTGAGGGCCCATCCCTCTTTGGGGCCCCCTTGGAACCATTACTAATAGAAACAAAAGAGAAAAGGAGTATCCTTCCTAATGTTTCAAGGAGATCGGAGCAGCGGTCCTCCGCGGCTCCATTTCGTTCCTTTCGTCCCTTTGACTCATCTTACTCAGGGACTCGGTCACCTAGGACCTTTCTGCCTTGTTCCCGACCGCCAGATCGCCAGGGTCCTCAAGGCCAAAAAGGGCACTTCAAGCGCCCGTTCCGGGGTGGCCGCGGTCAGCAATTCCGCGGGTCTCGCTAACTGCACGTCTGGACTTCCCATTGGGGGCCGCCTGGCTCTATTTGCCAGCCAGTGGGAAGCCACTTCTTCGGATGCTTGGGTCTGGGAGACGGTTAGGTGGGGCCTCTCCCTGGAATTTCTCTCCACTCCTCCCGACAGGTTTCTCCGATGCCCTCCTTCTCGGGATTGGCAGAAATGGCTCCTGCTGGTAGCGGCCATTCAACATCTTTTAGAAATTCGGGCCATCGAGCCGGTTCCACAGGAGCAGCACGGATAGGGCTTTTACTCCCGCCTGTTCGTCGTTCAGAAATCCTCGGGAGGCTGGAGAGCCATTCTAGACCTCAAGTCTCTGAACCGCTGGTTAGTCTACCGGCAGTTCAAGATGTAGTCCCTCCAATCCATCCTGGAGGGCATCAAAATAGGGGACTTTCTCACGTCCACTGACCTGACGGAAGCTTACTTACATGTCCCCATCCATCCAGCTTATGTCAAATTTCTCCGGTTTTGTCATGCGGGCCGCCATTACCAGTATCGCGCTCTACTATTCGTTCTTTCCTCGGCTCCCCGAGTATTTACGAAATTGATGGCCGCTCTTGCGGCACACCTCCGAGCTTTACCGGTCCAAATCCAATGCTATCTCGACGACCTTCTCATCCAGTCAAGCTCGGAGGCTCTGACGCATCAGGATCTGGACTCCACCCTCCAGGTCCTGACGGCTCATGGCTTCTCGATCAACTGAGACAAGAGCCATCTGGTACCCACGACCCGCATCCAACACCTCGAGACTGTCATCGATACGGTTGAGAGCAGGATCTATCTCTCCGAGGAGCGTCTGTCCAGTTTGCGGTCTCTGGTCAGATCCGTCGCTCAGAGAACCCTGGTATCCCTGGCGACACTTTCCCACCTCCTGGGAAAGATGGTATCCTGCATTGGCATCATACCATGGGCCCATCTCCACTGCAGGCCCCTGCAGTGGTTTCTTCTCCCGTATCAGCGGCCTTGGATTTCGGCCTCCAACATAATTATTCACCTTAACCCAGTTACTCTCCAGTCCCTTCAATGGTGGTCTTCCCAGGCCCTTCTCAAGGGGAGGGAATTCAGGGAGCTCAATCAGATCATTTTGACAACGAATGCCAGCCTTCACGGCTGGGGGGCCCACATTCAATGCCACATAGCCCAGGGCCTTTGGACCCCAGAGGATTGGGGCCACAACATAAACTGGTTGGCCTTTGGACCCCGGAGGATTGGGGCCACAATATAAACTGGCCATCCACCTTGCTCTCCAGATGTTCAAGGACATAGTCAAGGACCGACACATGATTGTCCGGATGGACAACGTGGCCACCAAGGCCCACGTAAACCGCCTGGGGGAGACCTGCTCTCACCGCCTCATGGAGGAGGCCGAGAGGCTGGGAGCCTGGGTGGAGACCAACCTGAGATCCCTGCGGGCATCTCACATTTCCGACCTCGTCAACACCCAGGCCGATTGGCTGAGCCGCTCAACGATGGACCACAGCGAATGGCAGCTCGACCCATCTCTGTTCCTGAGGATAACACTCCGTTATGGGACACTGTCCGTGGACCTGTTTGCGACGCGGGACAATCGCCAGATGAACCAATTTGTCTCCAGATTTCTGGACCCAATGGTGGAAGTGGTCGACGCGCTCCACTGCAGGTGGCCCTCGGGCCTCTTCTACGCTTTCCTCCCCCCCTTCCTCTTCTATCCAGGGTCGTCCGGAAGCTTCTGGAGGAGCAGGCGGAGCTGATCCTTATCACGCCCCACTGGCCTCGCCGGCCCTGGTTTGCTGATCTTCAGGCTCTATCGCTTTGTCCTCCTTGGCGTCTTCCTCCCGCCGACATCCTTCACCAGAGGTCGCTTCGTCATCCGGACACCGCCTGGCTCCAGCTGACCGCCTGGCGGTTGAGCGGCAACTGTTAGCGGGCTCACAACTACCCGGTCGAGTGGTCGATACCATCCTGGCGGCCCAACGCCCTGCTACAATTAGGATCTACGGGGCTACATGGTGCTCCTTCGCAAGATGGTGTGCGCCGCAAGGTCTGGACCCGTGCTTGGCTTCCACTGAACAGGTACTGATTTTTCTCCAGAAGGGTTTGGACGCGGGACTTGCTCCCAACACCTTACGCAGGCAAGTAGCGGCATTATCTTCTATCCTTTGTTGGGGATCTAGACACTCCCTGGCCTATCGCCCTCTGATACAGCAATTCCTTAGGGGGACTTTGAATTGTCGGCTCCCACCCATCCACTGCTATCCCACTTGGAATCTACCGAAGGTGTTAGAGGCTCTTACACGAGCTCCCTTCGAGCCTCTCCATACAGTGGGCCTACGATTCCTCTCTTATAAGGTCTCCTTTTTAATTACCATTACCTCTGCTTGACGAATTTCAGAATTGGCTGCCCTTTCCACAAGGGCTGACCTTTGTGTGTTCCACCCGGATAGGGTGGTATTATGGTTGGACCCGACCTTTATTCCCAAAATTAATACTCCGTTCCACCGTTCCCAGGAACTGGTTCTGCCTGATTTTTGCCCTCACCCTGCCCATCCCAAGGAACGAGTGTGGCACTCCCTGGATGTTCGCCGAGTTCTACGCATCTACCTACGCCGAACATCCCCTTTCCATAGGTCGGAGGCTCTCCTTGTTTCATTTCAACCCTCCACGCTTGGTCTCAAGGTTTCTTCATCCACAGTAGGACGTTGGTTGCGGGCGACCATCGCCTCGGCCTACGAGACCCAGTCCCTACCAGCCCCTAGGCGTATCTCTGCCCATTCCACAAGGAGTGCTACAACTTCAGCGGCATGGACCACTCAGGCTTCCCTGCAACACGTTTGCCAGGCAGCCACTTGGGCGTCTTCGATGCCTTTCATCCGCCACTATAAGATCGATCGCTTCACTTCAGCAAAGGTGGCGTTTGGCCGTCGAGTGCTCCAACAGATCTGTACGGACCAGGCCTCCACGTCCCAGGTGGATCCCACCCCATAAGTCTCGGGCTTTGGCATGTCCCTCTCATGACCACTGGCCCCTCACTCCCTTAGAAAGGGCGTTGGCTTACCTGAACGCCCGTTTTGTGGGTCGAGGGGCCAGTGATCATTCCCACCCTGCTATCCGCCTGTCCGTCTTGTCCGGTGCACTTCTTTTCCCTTTCCTTGGTTTCAGGTCTGCGGGTGCGTCGTCAGACATCTCATTCCTCGTCCGAAAGCTGGGAGGCAGCAACAGGAGGAGGAGCTTCTCAACTGTCTGACTCGATCTAACAGGATCTGGCTGTTAACCCTCTCATGACCACTGGCCCCTCAACCCACAGAACGGGCGTTCAGGTAAGCCAACGCCCTTAATATTGGTTCCTAAAAAATAGATGAGAAATGAATATGGCAAAAAGGTAATATAGAAACTGTAAACTTAATTGAAATGGTCTTTTTTTAAAAAAATAGATGAAACTCAATTGAAATGACTAAATATTGTTTAAATTTGTGAACCAGCCAAATATTCTGATCCAAAAAAATACATTGTATGTTTTTATGTGTGTTTGTCTAAAAAAATTAAAAAAAAACTTTCTATTAAAAAAAAGGAAGGGTCAGGTCAACTTCCCCACCCCCCACCCCCGGTCTGCTTCTCTGGCATTCCTGGGATTGTATCTGTGAAAGGGGATTCTGGGCTTTCGGACTACTAGACCCCATGTGGCTTCCTGAGAATTGCAAGAAAGGCGAAAAAAGGGTCTCTTGTGCTCAGACGAGCAGTTGGGTTGCGCTGGGAGTTGTGTTGCCTGTGCACAGTTCTCCATGAAAAATGCCTGGGAAGCCTTCAGCAGTGAATAGGATGTTTGTATCTGAACTTGTTTTAGTATTTTGAAAGGCCCAGGAGTGTGGATCTGACCCCGTGTGTTTCTCGCCCTCTTGTCTTTTAATCCTTAGACCTTTGAGAACTCCATTCAGCTTCTAGATCAGATCCCTCCATATGACACTCACAAGATTGCCGTCTTGTATGTTGGAGAAGGACAGGTGTGTGCCGTGTCTGGTAACAGTATGTTCCTAAGTTAGATTTCTGTCAGCAGAATCTCTTTGGAAGAGCTGGTCACTTTTTCCTTGGAAGTGCCAGTTGCCCAACTAGATTGAAGGAGAACCTCTCTTCCACCACAGCTCCTCTCTCAGAAGTTGCGTAATTGGTCTTGGCTGTGGTTGAGTACACAGTCAAATCATGAAGGTCCTTGTGGGTTTCAGAAATAAATGCTAAATGATGGAGCCCTTGGTGTGGCCTTGGCTTTGCTCTGAGGGTCTGCTTTCCTCCTTGTTCTGCAGAGCAGCAACGAGCTCGCCATTCTGTCCAATGAGCATGGCTCCTACAGGTACACAGAGTTCCTGACTGGCCTAGGCAAACTCATTGAGCTCAAGGACTGCCAGCCAGACAAGGTTTATCTGGGTGGCCTGGATGTGTGTGGAGAGGACGGACAGTTCACCTACTGCTGGCACGACGACATCATGCAAGGTATGGGAGGCAGCTTCTCACCTGCATTTACTCCGCCTCCACCTCAGAGCTCTTTAGGAGCTATTTTGAAGCCTGGAGGGTCTGTGAATTTAAGGACAGATTCTAAGGAATCTGTGAGTCTTCAGATTCTGGGATTCAAACCTTGCCAGGTGAGCCTGTACTGATTGGGAGTCAAGGCAGCAAAGTAGCATAAGAACTCCCTCTGGAAGGGAACCAGCCATCATAATGCCACTTCACACCCATGCTCCAGGCTGTAAAGTGCCAGACAGATGTTAGCATCTACCTTGAGCTGGCATGAACGAACAGATGTCCCAGCTGAGGAACCCTTTGGAGCATGAGGCTTGTTGGGTGACTGGATCTTGAGATGGTGGTGGACTTAGCAACTCTGCAACTTAGCTTTCCCTTCTGATCAACTCAGCGAGGAAGGTCTTTGCTGAGCAAAATCTTTCCCAGTTCTCAGCCCTGTCCTTTTCTCCAAGCAGGGAGCTTGGGCTCCTGGGAGCATTTTGTGGACTGAGATGGCTGCTCTCCATCCAGCGAGCTACCTAAAACCCCTTGTTTTAACTTGGGCTGCCGAAGTAGTGATCTCCAGAGGATCTCTCTTTTGCTACTTGAGGTCTGAATCAGGGATAAAATGGTACCGGTTCGCTCTGGTTAAGGCAAACCGGTAGTGATTAAAACTACCAGTTTGGGCAAACTGGTAGTAAAAAAATGCTTTAAAATAAATAAAAAAAGGTTCCGATGATCGCGCGGCACAGCTCTGATTGTCGGAACCTTTTTTTTACTTTTTTAAAGCATTTTTTTACTACCGGTTTGGGTGAATAGGTAGTAAAAAATGCTTTAAAAAGGAAAAAAAAAAGTTGGCCATGTCCACCTAGTCACATGACCCCACCCACCAAGCCACGCCCACCAAGCTGTGCCCACAGAACCAGTAGCAAAAAAATTTGTATTTCACCACTGGTCTGAACTACACTCTGCAGCCATTTTCCTCATTCCTTGTTTTATAGCTATTTTCCACATTGCCACTTTGATGCCCACCAAAGATTTGGACAAAAATTGCTGTGACAAGAAACGACATTTGGGGAATGATTTTGTTTCCATAATTTACAATGATTCCGGGGAAGACTTCAAACTGGGGACCATCAAGGTAAGGAGAAAGACACCGATTGGACAAGGGCAGCTGGTGGCTTTCTAATTGGCCCGCCTCTGGGAGGGGCTTTTTGCCAGTCGATGGACAGGAGAGGGAGCTGCCTCTGCTGTTTGAGGCTGAGATCCTGAGCCAATCACAGCTCTTCGGAATGAAGAGTGAAGTCAGTGAAAGTGTCTGTGGGGGATTTTTTTCTTTGGACTCTCCCACTGAATCACTTTCCTAAGCAGGTTGCCCCTACACAATTGCTCCAGAGAAGTGATCACTGCTCCAAGGAAAAGAGACCAAAGTTTTGTGGTCCTCCTTAAGGCCGGGTCCTCCGTGCTAATTCTGCTTTTCCTTTCTAGGGCCAATTCAACTTTGTTCATGTCATCATCAAACCGCTGGATTATAACTGCAACCTGCTTACTCTACAGTGCCGTAAAGGTATGCCCAACCTCGCTCTCTTCACCCAAGTTTGCAAAAGGTGGTGTGTGTTGCAAATGCCTCATACAGGGGTCCAAGAATGGGTGCTGGTTGAATGAAATGTAGTAAATGCTGGAGGGTTGAGTGGGTTGCTGGTTTTTGCTCTCACCCTGTAATTTCTTCTCTCCCAGATATGGAGGGGCTCATTGACACAAGTGTGGTGAAGATTGTCTCGGACAAAAACCTTTCATTTGTTGCCCGACAGATGGCGTTGCATGCCAATGTAAGTCTCCTTTGGGTGGGAGGATACCTCCCCTTCTGCCAGCCCTACAGAAAGCAGGGCCATGTAGGTCAAGACGACTTTTACTGTAACGTTCTAGGAACTGAATTGCAGGTCTGAATGAGCTTCCCCCTCCCTCTCTTTAGCCATATGTGAACTAAGGAGGGGCTACTTTTCTGGCCCAAACTCAAGTCTCTCTTATGCGGCCATTGCTTTGGCAGCAGCTCTCCCTCCTATCCCTCAAGGTCTCCCCCTCTGCCCTCTAGAGCTTCAAAACAGCATTGAATAAGCGGAGGGATCCTCTGGCTGGGAAGGCAAGAAAGACTTTATGGTTGCTCTGAGCACAAGATCTGCTGCCAGGAGCTGGACTCTCTTCCTTGAAGCTTCACTCCTGTGGCAGCTGACCCAGCAGAATCAGGCTTTCCTTGCAGAGCAGCTCTGGCTTGGGTCATTGGACCAGTGCCTGTCTGCGCCTCCAGGATGCCTCTTTTCATCCCAATGTGTATTGCACTGCGGCATTTGTCAGATTGGCGTGTGCTGGGTTGGCTTATTCCACAGTCAGGAGAGCCCCTCAGGTGTGCTTCACAGGGCCCCCTCCTCGTATCTCTCTTCTCAGATGGCCTCTCTGGTCCATCACAGCCGTTCCAACCCCACTGACACCTATCCCTCGAAGTGGATCGCTCGGCTGCGCCACATCAAGCGGCTCCGGCACAGGGTGAGTAAGGGACCCTCTCTCCTCCTTTTGAGCAGCCACTCGCTTCTTCCAAACAGCCGGTGACGTCTGAAGCAGGTAGGAGAACCATCAAGACTTATTTCCTCACAAAAGGCAAACATGTCCTGCGAGAAGCACATTTTCTAGACCTCTTGCAACCCAGTCTTGAATTATTCACTTTTAGCCCAAACCTGGGTAGCTCAGACAGTGACTCTGGATGGCATACAGAAATCAAACCCAAAATTATATGCAATAGCCCGGGGTGCCCGAGACCAACAGTGCACCTGAGCCATAAAGATCAGCCTAGCAGCAGGTGTGGGGCAGCAGCTGGGTCTTTGGGAGAAACTACCTGGGCAGCGGCTGCCATGGATGGTGCCTTTGCAATCAACATCTCTTTCTTCCAGATCCGAGAAGAAACCCAATTCCAAGAGGCCGGTTTCCCCACTGTGCATCCTCCGGTCCCTACGAAAGCCTCTGCTCGGGTCCCCCAGGACCCGGCCCCCACCTACGAAACTGGACAGAGGAAGCGCTTGATCTCCTCCGTGGACGACTTCACAGAGTTCGTGTAGGGCAAAGGCTGCCCTGCCTCAACCTCTCTGGCGCAAAGCAGCTACATCCTCCAGCTGCAGCCATTTCAGCCTCTTCTCAGCCCATGAGCTGAGATTGCAGCTTTGTGCTCCCTTGAAGGCTGCTGGCCTGACGCACAACTTTTGTGGGTTTTTCTAACCACCAGTTCTGTAATCAAGCTTTTTAAAGTGAATGAAGGCACAGCTCAGGTTTATGGTTTGTTTGAAATGGCAGAAGGAAACTCAGCAACCTGACATTAATGTCCCCCAAGGCCTCTAATCTCCCGGTAGTTTTATGAAATGTGCCTGCGGTGTTACTTTCACCTGTGGGGTAGAGTTTGATCTTGCAGGAGCTGGGGAACCCTTGGTCTTCAGAGGAAAGCCAATAGGGCAAATGGGGGTGGATCATTATTGAAGCCGAATTTTGGGAGGCATTTGGGGCTGATCACTTTTGCTTAAATCTGTCCCAAGTGTTGAGAGCAAAACTTGCATTCAATTTAGAGTTTTCTGACGGAACCAGCAGCTCCCTTTTAACAGGCTACAAGGCCAGCAGGAAATGTAAGCATTTTCCTGAAGCAAGAATGTCTGTCTCTCTCTGGAGTTCAGTGGCCAGAGGCCCTTCTCTGGTTCAGACTGCCTTGTGTATTCATATAAAAGTAGGAAAAGGTCTGATGCTTTTTCCCAAAGGGGGGAGATTTTGGGGCAGCAATAAAACCTCATTCTGCTGTATTGCTTTCCTTGTCTCTTACCTTTCCTTCAATGGGGGGAGGGGAGGGGAGGTAAAGCAATTGGTGGCACCTGGGCTGCCATTACTTCTCCAGGCCCCCTTTCAGGTGGGATCCTAGCTGCCGACCTGAGCCTCCCTTTGTGCCTGAATCAGGCAGGCCCGTTAAAACGCTCGTCCTGTAGGTAGCAAGGAGTCGCCCTTCAGGATCCTCCGCCCTGATGTGGGGCAAAGGGAGCCTGGGGTGGCTCTGGTGCCCATCATTTTCTTATTGGAATGATAAAATCCTGGGGTTGGAATCCCCAAATCATTCTCAGACAAACGGCTCTTTTGCCCAAATAACTTGTGAAGTTGTAAAGTGGGTCATCATGTGACTGGCCTCATTTTATGACCTTTTCTTTGTGGCAGACCTTAAATGAACCCATTGTTCACTATGGGGCACTTTTGCCCCAAACCACAAGTAAACACTTGTTTTCATCAAAAATATGAATCGCAGCCATGTGACTGGAGGATGCTGCAGATAGCCATAAATGCAGGTTGGCTACAGAGCATCCATAATGCAGCCATGTGAATGCGGGGGTGGAAGAGGGGGTGGGGGTGGGGAATGGGGGACTGGCTGTCAGAACTTGGAACCGGGTCGAAAGGGCCTTTAGGGAGGCCCATTACAGCTTTGAATGGTTACCAGAGTTGAGGGTTCTCTGGATCACTCACAAAGCTTTTTTCAACACAATTGAGATAAAGGTTTCGTTCCCAGCACTCTTATACACGAGTCCTCAAGATACGACAGATGGAGCCTGCCCGTTACGGTTGCAGGATGCTCCCCATCCCTGCTCTCCCTGATGTCCTTCAATGAACGAACATCATTTGCAGAACCTTGACAGAAGCTATTTCCGGGCAGGTTCCACTTAATGGTCTCCATCCCACTTAGTAAGACAGACTCCCGGTTCATTGCCTTTCCAAGAGTACCGTATATACTCGAGTATAAGTCGACCCGAATATAAGCCAAGGCACCCAATTTTACCACAAAAAACTGGGAAAACATATTGACTCGAGTATAAGCCAGGGGTGGGAAATGCAGCGGCTACTGGTAAATTTCAAAATAAAAATAGATACCAATAAAATTACATTAATTGAGGCATCGGTAGGTTAAATGTTTTTGAATATTGATTTCAAAGAAAAACAATAAACTAGCTCTGTAAGTGGAAAAGAGGATCAACAAAAACAAAAATCTTGTCACCATGGTGAAGAGAAGCAGTTGTGAAATGAGTGACACGGTTGTTAAGAATGCTACAATGGGCATAAATGATGACCAGTCATAAGTAGGAAGACAGGTCAAAAGTGCGAGGACCTGTCAGAATTCACTTTTTTCAGCCCTCTGGGTAGTCCTTTTGTGCATATGGACTACTCAGAGGGCTGAAAAAGTTATTTCTGACAGGTCCTCACACTTTTGACCGGTCCTCACACTTATTACTGTCCTCACATTTATGCCCGTGCAGCATTCTTAACCACCATGTCACTCATTTCACAACAGCTTCTCTTCACCATGGTGACAAGATAGGGCAAAAACGTAAAATGTGAGGACAGTCATAAGTTCGAGGACCGGTCAAAAGTGCGAGGACCTGTCAGAAATGACTTTTTTCAGCCCTCTGAGTAGTCCCTATACACATATATCACATGACCAGCTAGCCACGTCCACCCAGTCACTGGATCTAATTTCAGGCAAGTTCAAGCCTCTGTTAAGAGATACCTACATTCTCTCTCCCTTTTTTTTTTTCTTTCTCTTTCTTTGTCTCTTTCTTTCTTCTCTTTCTTTCTCCCTCCCTTTCTCCTTCTCATCTGGCATTCTTAGAGCTCCACTACTGATTAGCTTAGCCCAGGGGTGGGCAAATGTGGCCCTTTTATAACCTGTGGACTTCAACTCCCAGAATTCCTGAGACAGCCAAGCTGGGAGAATTCTGGGAGTTGAAGTCCACAGGTTGTAAAAGGGCCACATATACCCACTCCTGCCTTAGCCTGAGCAAGGATAGCTAGCAGCCAATTACAAGAAGCTCTCAATTACAGCTCAGTGTACATGGGATCTCCCTAAACAATGAGGATTTTTGTTTCTTTCTCCCTAGAAGCCCTTCCCACGCCCCATTTTGGCTTTAGGAAGCCTCCCTGCAACCCCTGGGAG